>APFE030605810.1:0-23773 GCA_000404065.3 Pinus taeda
TAAAATAATCCACATAATACAATAAAAAACATTATTTCCGACCTTTCGCACCGACCAACCATGCCTGTATCCAAACGTTCCATTTTTACTAAAATTTATATTTAAAAAGCGCTATTTTTATTAAAATTTATAGCAGTCGTCTATAATGAAAGCTTTTCCATTGGGTTTTTTTGGTCAAAATTAGGCAGTAATTTATTGGAACCTCAAGTTTGATAGCTAGTTTCTGCACAATCAAAGCATCTCAGGGGTTTTCACAGTGCTGAATCCAAATATATAGTTAAAAACCTATTTTAACTGCAACAAATCAAGATTTAACCTCAATTTCTTCCACCGGATTCCGTCACCGGAATCTCCAAAAATCGCATTATAGACAACTACAAATTTATATTTAAAAAGCGCAATCAGTACATATTTATACTATTTTGTTAATATTAATAAATTTTGAAATAAATTAAATTATAAAATATCTTAAAGAATAAATTTAAAAAATAAAAAAAAATTACAACTTTTAACCTTTAAGAAAAAATAAAAACTGCATATCACCATATTTACAAAATAAAATAAAGCCTAATAAAGAAAACAAATACATCTGTAAGCAATATATAATCATATATTAAATGCCTCTTTTAGGCGTCCACTTTCTCTTGTAATCATCCGATGCTCCATTCCGTGTCATGTTTTGAAACAGTTTTTCATTTTTATAAGGGGAAAGGTTAATAGATTACAATAATGCACACAGTTAAATATTAATGCGGTGGATGATAGGAGATTTTATAAATTAATTAAGAAAAAATTATTATGTAAATAAAAAATTGCGATTTTAATGCATAATATATTTGGATTAATATGTATAAAAATATAGGTCAATTTTATTAGGAAAATAAAGGGAATTACATATTTTTATTATATAAATGAACTAGTTTGTTAATAAAATTCATTGTAAGATTAATTTTCCCCATCTAATTAGAATATAAACATATTAGAATTAGACATCTCAAGATCTCTAAAAAGTAATGAGTAAAGAGCTACCTTACACCATAAAATAGTATTTTTTATTTTTCATTATTAAAAATCAAATACAAACTAACAAATTTATAACACAATACAGTAATTGATAAACAATAAAACTAAACATATTCTGTTGAAAATCAATTTAAACGATCACTATCCTCATCCAAGTTAAAAAAACTTTACTTAATTATATATAATATATAAATTTTTTTCATATAACAATGTGTGTATTGTTTACAGGGGCGTGATTTGGCAATTGAGGATCAGGTGATTAACTTTATATTGATGGGTACATTCGAATTCAAACTTTTCGAAAGCTGTACTAACAATAAGCAATAACGATTTTTATTAATATCCACAATTGTAATATTTTTGTAAATTTGTTTTGTTTTACTCTAAGGTGAATTTGAGCTCATCTGATTAAGATATGAAGCAATAAGCCACATTAGAGACTTTATTAACAAAGAAGTTAATACAAAATTGACATATGAATTTCGTTTCCATTCTTTCACTCACACGATATTATCAAACAATCCCCACAATACTAGCCCCACTTCTTGTTTTATTCTCTCCATTCAGCCATACAATCGAAGCATTCCAATTTCCAATCATACTAAGTCTGTCTTAGCTTGTGTTTTTTAGTATTAGAGTCGAACGGACCAACCAAGACGATCTGGGCTGTTTCTCCAGCAAACCCACGACGATCAAAACAAGGATCCGTCTGTGGACGTGGTCCACACGCTTCAGCGTTTCATCGAGACACGTCCTTTTATTTTAACATGGACCTTCATGACTGCGTCGAAGCCTTTGCCAAGCGTACTAGAATCCGCTATGTCCTCACTTCACTGCTCGCCAATTGGCCCTAATTTCTTTTGTATTATCATGCCATTTCATAGAGCTTAATTTATACAAGTAGGTTGCTAATGTTTTATATTGAATGTTCAATATGAAAATGACCCATTTAATGGCGGTTGTTTGGATAGTTTTATTAAAAAAAATACCTTTTTTAAATCTAAAGCATCTGATTTCTTTATTTACAAATTTTTTATAAACCAATATTATTTAAATATTTTGTGTAGTTATTTAATTTTTTTTAATTGTTTAAAATTTATATACAACTTTACTGGGCAAAATTTCAATTTTAATAATTTAAAAATAAAATTACACATCACATCACAGCTAACTGTAAAATAAGAAAAAATAAGCCTTTTGGCTCAATCATTCTCCTCTTACTACACAAATATTTTAGTGCCCACGTCTAGGAGATCAGTACCGGTGGTGTTTATAACTGAATACGTCCTTCTGCTGCGGTGGTCATGGTTCTTATCTCTCTTAATATGCTTATAATTTGTCCATGGATGATTGTGGTCATTTGGAGTCATTAATTACAGAAATCTAATGGATGTTGTCCGTCAACTCAACTAATTATGTACAGAACAGTGGTCCGAAATCAGACTTTGGAAGACATACAAAAGAAAGTAATGGAAATCATGTGGAGAGAAAATTATGTCATTATTTGTGATCTTTTTTCAAGATTGTGTGAGGTTGATGTAATTCCAATATTTCAGCGACAAACGAAACTTTCTCGTGGTGTTTCTTTTCTTCATGCACGCTCATGTTAGGGAATTGCCGGCCCTAATTCTTGAATACCGAAAATTATGTCATTTTTTTTGCAAACTACTATTGTGTTTGTTTACGGATGTTAGAATGATTACATTAGTAATGTATGTTTAATAAGAATCTGTATTCATGTGTTTATGCATCCATTTTAAATTTTTTATTATTTTGTCTCTCATATATATATATATTTAAAAATATGTATACTCGAACCTAATGTCGAACATGGGAAAATTCGAATTTTAATCGAAATTAATCGTTGTCCAACTCGATGCGAACTCCAATTATTATCACGTCAATTAAACTGGCAGTGTTAGATCAGAGCATACATAACACACATCAGATTTATATTTAGAGACAAATGGAGAAACAACAAGATTACTCAATCAGAAACAGCTAAATAGATAAAACAATCACTAGAAAACAGAAATCATTTTGCATTATGTAACAGGTCTATACCTTGACTTGCTTTTCTTGACCAGAAAAATTATAAATTTATAAAAGCAAAAAAAATACAAAATCCTACATGAATTTAACTTCAAGCAACTTCACACTTAATACCAAGTTTCAGAACACTAAATAGAAGTCTACATTTTCAACCACTAGAATCATCCATCGCAGCAAAAGTAATCCCCTTTGATTTGCTGACATGGAAAACATTGTCCACAGAGATGAACTGCATGGCAATTTGGCGGTATTTTATCCCCCACAGGAACGTTCTCACCATCGGAAGAAGCTATATCTGCCATTTCACTCAAATTATCCACTGCGGGAACGCCCTCACTGCCGAAAGAAGCTGTATCTGCCATTCCTGTCAGTGAATCGAAATAAGCATAATAATAAATAGCATGATTCACACATCTTTAAAAACCTAAGAGAAAATGTCCAAATGGATTGCATGCACACATAAATTACCGGTCTTTATTCTTACCAGTATCCTTAAGAGTGGCCACAGCAGCCCTAGACGCAATTGCACTTTTCATGAACAGGCAGATAATGAAGAGTGCAGAGACGACCCGTATCAGGGGCGTCATTTGTTGAGAACGAGCAATTTTTGAATTCATATTCGTGTCAAACCCAAATTGAACAGATCTGATTGCTAAAACAGCCTTTGATTTCCAGCAGATTGCTAATAAAACCTCGGAGCTCTTGTTGTCTGTGTCTGTGAAGACTGCAGTTTAATTTCAATAGGCGGCCAATATTTATACTGTGGCAGGTGGAATACGTGGTAACTTTTATCTTTTTCCGAGGCGGCAAGCTATTCTTTACTCCTTTAAACAATCTTCCACACCGAGCTATCCTCTGCTTCTTTTTCTCCCTCCTTTACTTTATGATTTCAGCACCGAGCTATCCTCTGCTTCTTTTTCTCCCTCCTTTACTTTATGATTTTGTTTAAGTTTTGGTTGGGTTTTTATTTATATATATATATTATAAATATTATAGTTGAAATTTTTAAAAATTATATGGCAAAAATTTGAGTGTTTTATAAATTTTGTAAAGAGTTGAATTTATTTATGTATTTAAAATTATATTTTAAATAAATAAATAAGTCAAAAATTGCAAAATAAAAACCAAAATATTTATTAATTAAAATGGATTAGTTGGTTTTTATCAAATTGTAAAAGTTTTTTTTATAATTTAATTAAGTTATTTACATTGGAATAGTGTTTCCCTAATTTCTTTTTTCAATTGGAAAAAGATGTTATGCTCAAAGAAAAAAACTTGAAAATATACATTTTTTACTTTAACCATAGATATTAAAACCAAAAATTTCTTTCCTTCTGTCAAATGGTCTTTCTAACTAAGAAGATACATAAATATCTTCCTTATTCCTAATTGCATTTCTAGCGCTTCTTTGGAGAGAGTGTTTTTTTGGTATTTAATTCTCTATTAATGATGTGAGTGAAAGACAACCATTCGTACTACGGTTCGCATTCTCCCCCAAAACCCCCCCTCTGTGTCTAAGCTGAGAATTCTCAGACAATTGGGAATGAAAGGAATTATTCCCCAAGGACTAATCAGAAAGGACACAGCTATGAATACAAAGAAGGAGTTCTGGCAACCTCCACCGAAAGGATATCTGGAATACAACATTGATGGGGCTTCAAAAGGCAACCCGGGAACTGTTGGTTTTGGAGGATTTTGAAGAGATGAAGAGGGCAGTATTATCTTTATCTTCCACTGCCATCTAGGAAGAGCCACAAATAATATGGCAGAATTAATGGCTCTGGAACAATGTCTAGAGTTTCTAATCCAGTACCAAAGCTCAAATGTCATCGTGGAAGCGGACTTGGAGATTACCATTAACTCTGTGAAAAGAATAAACTATGGTACTAGGCCGAAGAAAATCTCTAATCACTGGAAACTAATCTTGGTTTACCAAAGAATCCGAATTCACCTCCAAGCGCTTCGAACAGTGAGTTTCAACCATGTTCGACGATCGGCCAATAAAATAGCGGACCTTCTAACCAACCAAGGGGTGAACAATGCAGATTGTGGGATGGCGAATAAGTGGCGGGAAATACCTCAAAACCATTTAAAGGCTCTCTGCTAGGAACAAGTTGTAGAAGACAAAGAAGTGTTTCGTTATAGGACCAAGATGACAAGCATGAATTGATTCTCTGGCAAGAATATTCACAACCTTTCAGAATGCATTCTGTAGAAAGGCAAGCTAATGTATGTTTCATTATCTACCAGAGTCAGTAGAATGGGGTCCCCAGGTTTTTGGAAGACAAGTTGTTGGGTCTTTTCTCAAACAAGTTCAGTATCGGGTTCAGGCTTAGTCGAAGGAATAGGCAGAAAGTTAGATCAGCTTTTTCGGCAACTGGAATTTTCCCCCTTTCAGCTTTCAGGCTTGCAAACCATGCCCGCGTCAGTTTTATGGTGATCGCACGATGTATGAGCAGTTTGTGGTTTTGCAGTTTCGGGAGCGATCCCATTGGGATTGCTACACGTGGCAGAGTGATTGACTTTGAAACCGCCCTCGATTGCACACTATCTTTCAGGCGTGTTCGGTTGCGTGATACGATTCCTTGCCATTGGATCAAGCAACCAGGATCAACGGCAGGGATTGATCGTTTTGTTTTGTGGGGCCAGGTGGGCTTTATACATTCAGCCTGTTTGGCGTGTCTTATCCCTCTCTTGTGGGGTGTGGGTTTTACGAGGTCGGGGATGACTATGGTCGTTGGTCGGACTTGGGGAGTATGTTTGTCCGAAACTTCCCCAGTTGGTGGGGGTTCTTGTTGCCTTTCCATGTTTGCTTCTCTTAAGTCCGGTGATCACACTAGTAGGGGGGGAGGTCTTTGTCATTGGAAGGGATTCCTTTTTCTCATGTTCTTCTAAAGAATTGGGTTTTATACAATATGTATTTTTCTTTTTGAATTAATGGAATAGAAGGTTTGACGCTTGCTTCAGCAAAAAAAAGAAAGACAACCATTCAAAATTTGACAAAGCCCTTAGGATGTCGTGCAATAAAAAAATGTATACATAAATATCTTCCTTGTTCATAGTTGCATTTCTAATGTTCTTCAGAGAGAGTGTCTGCTTTGGTATTTAATTCTCTCATGATGCTAATGAAAGACAACCATTCAAAATTTGACGAAGCCTTTAGAATGTCGTCCAATAAAAAAATGTTTTCAACAATAATCTTGATGTTTTCCTATTCTATAAATTGTCAAATCCCCAACGCTTGAGGCTTTGAAACCATTTTTTAATGGAACATTGGAAATACGACATCACAAGGCAATAAACTTTATCCAATTTTTTGAACCAAATCCTAAAGCATACAGGTAGTGTGATGAAGTGAGAAATAAGATTACACTCACTCGACATCTTACATTATGTCTCTTATGAGACACAATAATTGAAACCCGTGGAATGGAAAGGTCAAGTAGCGAAATTATAGGAACTCTATTATTTTTTGCTTTGGATCAATTTGGTATTCTTCACATAATTTTGTGACCAATCCCACAACTATATTTTCCAGAATATCCATTGAGGGGAAAAAATGTTATTCATAAACAACATATGTTGTTAATGAGAATGCATGGGAAAGCTTCAAAATTTGGAGTGGAAGTTTCTTAATGTTATTTTTTTTAAACATTCTAATATATCAGCTTAGCTTAACAAGAATAAAAACACAATTTAGCAAGTTCCTTATTATGACTAGTATTGTATAGGGACAAAAAAATGTAAAGATAAATGATATATTCATCTGTAGATATGGATAGAGTGCATATGTTTGCCCTTTCTTAACCTCTTTTTGTAAGGTTGTCTCAAGTAATAATTTTATTATTCAATGCTAACCAGGAAGCAATTCTACATCTAAGAGGTGAGTAATTTTACATTTAAGAAGTGCATGAATTTTTCAAAGAGATTCCCACCACCAAATTTTTTGGCGCCAGGAAAGAGAGTCTATATAAGATTTATACCCATATTTGGAAGTGAAAGCTCCATTATTGGGATTTTTGACCAAATGATATCATCAATGATATCGTCTTTTAGTCTGATAAAATTTGAAGACATAATACCTATGTAGCCATCTCATGCTCTTTCATGCGTCTAGAAAGCCCCAATGCAATATCAGACTTACAACTAGCTCTACCTTTAGGTTGGAGGGATTGGGATTTGATATCAGCCAAAAGAAAGCATCCAACCTAGTGAATGCGCTTAATGACGGGAGGAGAAAGACAAAAATAATTCCTCGAATCCAACCACGGGTTCAAACCAACTTTAACCTATTTTTCCTTTCCAATTATCCACGTTGTCCAATCTCTAATAAGGGGGGAATTCATCACCAATGCTTTCCATGCATTGGATCCATTTAAGGATTCCTTTGGTTACTTGATGCAATCTACAAAGGAGAGAGATGGAAGTTAACCTCCAATATTTTAAGAAAGGGCTATCTTGTTTCATTTCACCAAAGGGATGCTTCTTACCTGGTGAGCCCCTACCCAAAGAAAATGAAAGCTATCCTTTTTAATTCTAGTAAGAATTCCTTTAGGAACCTATGCTTTAAAGCAATGTTAAATTAGAATTCTTTCCAACACACCTTTCGAAAGGGTTGATATGCCTCCTCTTGATAGAAATCTATTAATGCAAAATAAAATCCTTTCTTTGATTTCTTCATGAGCTAATACGAGTCTACATATCAGTATGCATTTTCTTTTAGGAAATATCCCAAGTATTTGAAGCCATTATACAATGGACAATGAAAGTAAGGGAAGATGTGATCCACTAGTGTAATAACCTTTTTAGAGAGGGAGTGAGGGACAAAAATATGTTTGAATATCCATCAGCATTCGGGTAGCCATACAAAAGAGATTAATAATCAATTTCAAATGTGGAAGATCCCCCAAATTTCCTACAAAGAAGACCAAAATGCCATCAACGAATAGTAGGTGTGTGAGAAAATAGTTTCCGACCACCTCAATTCCATTAAAAACTCTTTTTGTGACAACCCTGGGTTAAAATATTATGTAATAAAGTTAATAAAGGAAAAATAAGACCAAGATCATGGGACATGCATTCCAAGTTGAATGTTGGGAAAAACATCCTAGTGGGTGTTCATTTCGATTTATTATGGCTAAGGAAATTGATAAAGGCATTGGCAAAGGAAAAGAGGCATAAACTAGAATTTATCTATGAATATAAAGGAAAATAGAATAAAAGGGAGAAGAAAGGTCACACGTTTGCATGAGAGGGAAATTGAAGGAAAAATAAAGGAAATTGAAGAAAATAGAGGCCTCAATGTTAAAAAGGCTTTCAAGGATCAGTTGCTAGCTTTTGCCGGTTTAGCTTTTATCAGTTCAGTTTTGGAGCTCTCTCTATTCTCTCATACTATTGCACACTTTGAGCATTCTTTGAGCACTCTAGCATTGGAGAAAGAAAGAAAAGGAAGGCAAAGGAAGGACAAAGAAATCTAAGGACAAGCAAGGAAGGTTGGACCAAGCAGCTTCAGCCGGAAGACTTGTAGGCAATAGGTTGTATGTATGACTTCCTAGCTAGTTTGTGAATGCATGGTACATGTATTTTTGTATTTGGTTCTCTTGTTGTCATTGGCATGGGTTTTGTCATGTGTGATAGTGGTTTCAGCCTTGCCTTTCTATTTTCAGATAGCCATGGTGTGATGGGGTTTTGTTTTTTTGTTGAGCTTTGGATTGCCGAAATATTTTGGAATCAGGTGAGATGTTCTCAGGAAAATTCCCAAGGATTGGGGGTGGAGGTGATTTAATCTCTGAGAATCCCTCGAAAGGTGGGTGGAAATAGGAAAATTCCTTAAGGTAATGGTGAAGAAATTATGAGGAATCCAAGATTGTTTTTGGCTTAATGATCTCTTGATCAGTTTTGGCAGGATCATGGTAGCCCGAGGGTGGAGGTGGTTTAATGTTGGGGAAGCCCTGGTTGTTTATTTATGAGTTTTCTTATGTGATCTCTTGACCGACTTTGGTGTGATCGCAGGAGCATGAGGGTGGAGGTAGTTTAATCTTCAAGAAGCCCTAGTTCTTTATGTCTTGAGTCCCACATTCATTCTTGGAATATGGCACAGGGGTGATTGGCTGAAAGAAATATTTGGCTCAACTCATTCTATGGGCGGGTGGTACGTGGAAGTCCCTGACTTGGTTGACTTTTGCATATGTTAATACGATATTTTTCCTCATTGCATTTAATGAGTAATTGTACATTTTATTATGTGGATTTGATGGTTGTTCTATCATGGTTATCACTCTGGTTATATGTTGGTTATAAGCATGGTTCCATAACAGGTTCTAGTTATGGCTCTTGATATGTTTTTATTAATTAATGAATTGTTAATGAATGCATGAGCTAACAAATGTTATTGGAGCTATTATGAGATGACAATCTATTTTATTGGTGATTCTTCGATTAGTTTCATATCCTATGTCCAGATATGTCACCTAAGAGGTTGAATCCAATCATAGTAGCCTCTCATCACATCTTTACCCTAGTTGGTTGGTTACTTGAGTAGATGTGGGAGGAGGGTGTTACAACACTTCTAGGCCTTCCCAAGAGCTCGTGCAACTACCAGGACTCAGTAAATGGGAGGGAGAAGCTATCAGAGTGGGAACGTTTTTGGTCCGACCTTGTGCAAGAAGAGATTCGGTGGAACACCATAGATGGGACCTCATCTAAAGAAGTGGAAGAGGAATTTTCATTAGTCAGCAAAGAAAAGAAAGCCAGGGGAAAGCAGTCCCAAGGCAAGCAAGGAAAGAAGAAAGACTTGTCCAACATCAAATGTTTTCATTGTCACGAGTTCGGGCACTATGCCATGAAATGTCCACAGAAGAAGACAAGAAAGAAGGTGTTTGTAGTAGCAGTAGCAGGTGAATCTCTAGCTTCACAATTCGAAGTTGATTTTACTCTCATTGCATGCATGGTAAGCACTGCAATGGGAAGCATGTGGTATCTCAACAACGATTCATCGTTCCATATGACGGGGAATAGAGATATCTTCAATGACTTGGAGGAGAAACACCTCAAGCTGAATATTGAGTTTGGAGATGATGGGAGGTATAGTGCGACCAATATCAGTACAATTAATTTTCAGAGGGAATCTGGCTCCCATCTCAAACTCTTAGATGTGATGTTTGTTCCAAGACTAAAGAAGAATCTTGTTTCTGTCGCAGTATTTGAAGGTTGTGGCTATGATGTAGTATTTAACAAAGGGAAGGTTTTCCTTAGACACATCACCATGAGAAAGGTGAAACACATCAGTGTGCAAGTCAAGAACCTAAATGCACTTGAGGTACAAGATGCATGCAAATCCTTAAGGAACAAGGAAAAGATTAGAGACTTGGTGGTTGAGAGGGAGCATGAATTACCTCTCAACATGCAGCCTTAGAAGCATCCTTAGCAAGTTATGGAGCAGCCACAGATGGAGAAGCAGAGAGGTGGCTGAGTGGAGATATCCACTCAATCAGAAAACTCCAATAGGGGGAAATTTCAAGCTAAGTGGGCAAAGGAAGCTCATGTAGCCATACCTCCAAGTGTGAGGTGGGGCGATATGAAACCTTAGTCCAAGAGTTTCATAAATTGGGTAGGCTCCATTGAGGTGTGTTTGTCTCATGGATCATTACCTTGCTACGAGGGCCAATAGTATTCAGTAGAAGGAGAATCAATTTCAATCAAATACTATGGAGTGCAAAGAAATGTTGACAGCAGAGTAGGAGGCTCAGTAGCAAAATTAGTAGCAACACAATTTTACCAGTAGACAGTTGCAGATTGATTCAGTGATTATTTTTATTTATGTTTGGAAAATTTTCAGTTGCAGATGTTGTAGTAGCAATAACAACAGTGAGAAGTGTTGCATGTAGTACATTCCAAAGGTGTTGGATCGAGGTATATGTGAATCACTTTCTTGTTGAGAGGGAGTGTTGAAAATTCAACATGAAAATCCTAATTTAATTTTGTCCTTGAATTAAATTGGGACTAAAATTGTAATTTCTTTTTTTTTCTCGGTAAAAGACTATCTAAACTATTGTATTATATGTACATTGAAACTTTTACAATCAGTGAAGCATGCCGTCCAGGGCCAGCAGTTGCACCCTGGATTTCTGGCTTGAGCACAGAAAGCTCCCACGCCGGGGCTGTGTCTACAAAATTCCCAGCATTCAAAGGCTCCCACGCAGGGGCAGCGTCAGCTAAATTTCCCATAACCCTTTTCAAAATTAACATCGTCTCTCCAGAGAGGCCCAGCAGACATAAAAACTAAAGCACTAAGGTGCGGCATTACACAAAATAGACACATGACTGCCCACGCAGGGGCGTATTACTAAAATTGACTGAAGATTATGGCTATCAGACAGCCAAATCTGATCCAACATGAACTTAACAGAGTTGAGAATTGACCAAAGACCATTCAGACATGAACAAGAAAGAGGCAGAGGTGTTTGCTGCCAGACAACATAACCATAATGAAAAACTAAATTACCCGGTGTTGCTTCAATCCTGGGATCGGGCGGAGGGTGGACGGAGAGCTGCAAGATGTGCCTCAGCCTCCTCACATAGGCTTTTGTCCTCCACGACGTATGCCCAGCCATGGCCCTCTTCGACGCCTTCCCACATCGCCCTCCATTTCTCCTCGGTGATGCCCGGAGGTGCTGGCGCCAATGGTGGCGAGGGGGCTTGCATGGGTTCCTTCCCCCTGCTGCCAGCTTCCAACGATGGTTGCGCAGCTGTTGCATCCACTCCATCTCCGCCTGGTGGCATTGGTGGTGGCGCGACCAAATCTTTCTCTCCAGAATCTCCCTGAGGCGATTCCAAAGTGCCTTGTTGATCCCCATCTTCTGCTTCTTCAGGAGATTTGGTGAACAGGATTGAGATGTGGGCATTGATGCCCGCGTTCTCCGACGTGCTGCCCAAGGAGAAAATGACAGAGCCAAAGGCCGGAAGCCCCGTCTCTTCCGCGCTCGCACTACCAACCTCCAAGAACTGTCTAGCCTGCAATGGTGTTGCTTTCGCCCTCCGATGGCAGTAGCAACAACAACAGTGATGATGCTCCTCTTCTGCTGGGCGCCGAGAGGATGATCCTCTCCCTGGACCTCTCCTGCTCGGCTGCCGCTCTCGAATCCTTGCCATTGAGCTTTCACCACGTTTGCCCTGTTCCAAGACCTCTGCCAACTGGATGATGACCCCTCGGTGCCCTGTGGGAGAATTCGAAGGCTGAATTGCCACAGAAGCGCAAACACCAGATAAATTATACCATCGTTTCCGCTCGGAGTACCACAAACTACTGAAGTTGCAGTAATCCTCCCCAGACCAGGCTTTGCATGAGCGTCGAGCCTTAAATTTATCCCTCAACTACTCGGCCTGTAATTCTTCCTCACGACCTTCCCTATGGTGGCATACCCCAGATACTGTGACTGCACTGCAGGGTGGTGGAATGTCCCCCCAATCCAGTTTCCCCTGACCTTGCAGAAATCCTTGCTCAGCCTTGTTATGAAATTGTAATACGCCATCCTGCGTATGAATAAGCACTTCGAGGCTTCGGTGCGAGCCTGCCTTAATGGCTTTCTGAACATCCATACTGTCCCTCTGCTCGGCATTGAGTGCCTGGAGCTCGGGCCTTCCAACCTTAATTCTTGACGGCGTATGACCATAACTGCTTATCTCTGGCATAGGGCAGCACATGCTATGCATGTGTCTCGTCCGTCTGAGACGTGCCTTCACCCGCATCCGGGAGAATAAAATTGTAATTTCACATCTCATGACAACTTGTATTAGTTAACTAAGTTAATTAGACAGTTGCAGATTGATTCAGTGATTATTTTTATTTATGTTTGGATACTTTTCAGTTGCAGATGTTGTAGTAGCAATAACAACAGTGAGAAGTGTTGCATGTAGTACATTCCAAAGGTGTTGGATCGAGGTATATGTGAATCCCTTTCTTATTGAGAGGGAGTGTTGAAAATTCAACATGAAAATCCTAATTTAATTTTGTCCTTGAATTAAATTGGGAATAAAATTGTAATTTCACATCTCATGACAACTTGTATTAGTTAACTAAGTTAATTTGGCTTAGTTGGCTCAGTTAATTCGAGTTATGGGTCTAACTTGAGTCATGTAGAGTTTCTCCTACATTATAGGAGCCTTGGTTGAGTTTATTTTGAGTTGTAATTAATTAATTAAGTTTAATTGAGTTAAAGTGAGTTAAACTAGTTCCAAATGTTGGAGGAAGTAGTGGGAGGTCTAGTAGTGTGGTGCTGTGTGCAGTGTAGTGTGGCGATGCCTGCATTGATCAATGAGTAAACTTATGATTTACACATAAATAACTCATGCATGTAAAATATGAGAGTTACCGAGTTGAGATTAGAGTTCAGGGACAATGTATTATCAATTTTATAATCATCTGAATTGTATAGGTGGTGCCTACATTTAGAAGAAAGCCTATGAAGATTGCGCAATTCCAATTGAGGAATTTCCCTAATTAATAGGGGGCTAATTCCCAAGGAAACAACGCAAGAAAATAGGGACTTGGGCAAGCAAGAAATTGGTTAAGTATTGGCATGGGCTTGTCTAGGAAGCAATGAGACAGATAGAGATAGTGCAGAGGTTGCTTAGGCTTGAGAAAAGCATTGCAATCTTCTCATATTTTCTGACTAATGCAATATATAGATAGCAGGGGTTTTTAGTTATCATTTTCCCCATGAAACCATTGTGTAATGTGTTGATTGAATTCTTTCTCTTATATGCTTCACGATTTCACGATCGTTTAATTGTTTCCGCTGATGAGTAGAGTATATTCAAGTCTATTTTTTAGTAAATTACAATTAGCAGTTTGAATCTACAAAGAATTTCTACAATCAAGAGATATTAGACACTCAAGTGAATCTTGTTGTGTGGGAAATTAGTGGGCATCCCATTTTGAAGAGAAAGCAATACTTTGACAGGATTTTGAGGACTATGCACGGAAATTACTTGCTAAAATCTCTGTCACAGAAAGGAAATTACTTGTTAAAATCTCTGTCATAGAAAGGAAATTACTTGCTAAAATCTCTTTGTCACATAAAATAATTGAAGAAGTTAAAGGTTATATTTTGGAAGTAATAGCTAGTGGTGAACTGTATTACTTGTTAAAATCTCTGTCATAGAAAGGAAATTACTTGCTAAAATCTCTTTGTCACATAAAATAATTGAAGAAGTTAAAGGTTATATTTTGGAAGCAATAGCTAGTGGTGAACTGTAGATTGAAGAAGAGGAAGAATATGTTGTTTTAGAAGATGAAGATCATTTTCATCATTCGGAAGAATAACCATGATGCCCCTGCGCATTTGAAGGAAGAATAACCATGATGCCCCTGCGCATTTGAATGAAGGATGCCTTGTGCTCTCATGATCAAATTATTTACTACATGTTTTCATTCCTCAAAAAATAACCATAATGATTTATGCATATGGATGAAGGATGCCCTATGTTATTGTGATCAAACTATTTACCTTGTGTTTCAAAACTGTTTATAAGCAGGACCTACCTATATGCTATATATTGCATATAAAATGGTGGTTGGACATAAAGTCTATATATTCAAGTGTTTTCGCTTTGTTATTTTTTGTAGAATGTTACAATAATTAATTACCCTTTTGTTGTTTTATATTCTTCTTGGAAAATTAAACTATTTGCATGCCCTAGTATTAATTAAACTCATACCAATCAAAATTATATTTACAGCTGATTTTTTGCGTTATGGTTCAATGCAGTCTACTTCCTAAACCATCATGAGGCCATATAGATAATTTTCAAGGCTACTCAGAGAGTAAGAGTTGATTTAATGCTCTCATATTTTCAAATTGTTATCCACTCTTTTTTTTTCCCGGGTCAAGCGTGCAAAAATTCAATATGAAATGAGCCATAAACATGGCCTATGATGTGCCTTAAAGGCTCTATTCCTATCAATTTCGGAAGACACCTATGAATGATTATAGATATACACCAGGTGAGTGGAAGCGGAGAGTATTCTTAAAGAAGAGGAGAAATTAACGAAAGAGTATTCTTAATGTAGAGGAGAAACTGAATCCAAAACCATGTTTGTACTTACTATGCTTGAAAAGTAGGTGACTATATGCATATGAATATGAATGAATGCAATTTTGGGAGTGGTTTAAATTTTAGTATACTTATTATGGAAATGAAAATGCAGATGAAAGAACATAATAAAGAGAGACTTTTTGAGGAGGCACTAAAGATTCTTCTTCCTATGGGCTTGGGCAGGGAGCTCATCCTAAGTGCCATTCAACATCTTCATGAAGTAATTTCATGGACTTGGACTTTGGATGTTTGAGGTGTGGGTTTGTTTGAGAAGACTACTTAATTTGTGCTCAGATGCAATGAGTAGGTATATGGTGATGAGCTCGGTTGGAAATTTATTTAAAAATAGTCATACAAAGTCGGTGAGAACAATAATTCTCATAATGTTAGTATTATTTCCATGCTTCTAAGATATACTATGTTTTACCTTTTTCGTAGCTAGTATACATGTCTTTCATCTACAATTTATGCTAAAAAACTGATGAGTGTTGTAGATTTATTGTAATATTGAATTTTCTAATGAAATATTGCTTTAAAACACAACGAACTACTCCATTGTTGAAATCATATTACAGTTTTCGTTATGTAATAACTTTCTCAAGTATCTTTTCTAAAGGGCTTGGAAATTTAGTATTTTTCTATCATTTTAAAAAGTATATTAGACTTGAAATTTAATATTTTTGTTTCCATTCAAAAAATATATTAGATGTGAATATTAATATTGTTGATGTTATTTTGGGGAGGAAGGAGAGAGAGGGGCTCTAATAATCCATGAGGGAGAAGTTGTATTTTAATTTGCCTGGAGCCTTGGAATTTTGACCAATAACTGAGCTAAGATTTTAGCATTATGGAAAGGGATTGAAGTATTCTTGGTTAGGAAAATTTCAAAAGTCATGGTTTGTGGCAACTCATTGCTTGTTATTTTCCAAGTATTGGGAAAAACAATTAATGATATTCCTACTATTCTACAAAGGATATCATTACTAGCTTCTCAGTTTGAGAAACTATATTTTTTCCATGTGTATAGGCATCTAAATGAGATGGTGGATAGGTTGGAAAAAGGGCTCTTCCCTAGGCCAAGGGAAAATCATTATAAATTTTAAAAACTCAAAATACCACCCCATCCCTTAAATATGGACACACCTCAATGGTACGCAACTATCAACAAGGAAATATCATACAAAATGAATCTATGACATCTTGTAGGACTAAGTACTCACATTATGAACTACATCCTTATCGTGGCTCTAATTCGTAAGTTGAAAGGATTGATGGCCTGGTTTTCAGTCTCCCCTTGGCCGCGAAATTTTAAATTTCTCTCCTAGTGGCATATCCTTTGCCATAAGTGGCAAATAATCATAAATTATATTAGTTCGATCTGATACGATTATTTGCCTAGCCATCAGTTGGAGTGGGCGAGACTTTATTTGATTGCACTAGAACATTCCCTAAGCATTGAATTGAAGTTAATGACAACTCTAACTTCCCACACTTCTGAAGATTTTGGTTCTACAATGGGTTTTTTTGTATCAAATGGGCTTGTGGCTCAATGGTGAGTGTTATTTAATGGTCTATGGGGATTCCTTTGGAAGATATGAAGTCTTCTTCATGCTCAAAGAGCATTGCAAGGGTGGTGATTTTGATTTAGGTTCTCTGTCGATGACCTCAACTATAATGGGTCGCCAAAATATTAGTGACCCTAGCCCATAGAGCAACACCCTAGATCACATTTTGGATGTTACAAAATCCTTACTTGATTCCCATCAGAGGCATGCTAACATGGTCAATAGACAACAACAACTATTTCAACTATTAACAGAGGAAAAACTTATTTTCCACCTCAGTGATATGGAAAGCTATACAAATTTCTTAAGGTACAAAATCATGGATCTCAATGCTTGGGTTGCTACATTATAAAATAGTATTGTTGGTAATTGGTGGCCGGGTCTTTCACTCTTGAACCTTGCAATGTGATATTACCAATGATCCAATGGTCAATATCAACAGTGATCCAACAGTCACTTTGATATTGCGTAGAAAGTTATGCAACGATACCACCTCACGGAGCCAATATAATTATAAGCCCTAGTTTATAACGGTTCAGGTCCGAACTTGAGATTAATGCTCGATAACAGAGGGTTTCAGGATCTACGGCTTGCGGGACTTGGATTAACACAAGGTTTAAACACAGGGCCAACCCCCACTGTTGACTATACCACAAAGCGTTGAAAATGGAATCAACGGTTGATAAAGAGTGCGGGACTTCAATCCCAAATCGGAAAATCAAACACTTCTAACCCCATAGTCACTAATACACAACAACTCAAATTAAATGCGATCACACATAGAACAATAGAGCCCTGACTTTTTAAGCCAAACTTGAATTTCAAAAATACACAGAGACACTGCGGAGGGACGTGACACCTCCAGGATTGACCAATTTCACACAAAAATTACACAGAGTTATGCTTTCTGTAACTTAATCATATATAGTTCAAAACAAGCCGAATTAGTCAAAATCCGCTTCCAATGATTCAGAACTTATATAAGTACTAGTTCATTAACAACCAGATCCTAAATCAAAGGATCGAACTACCTAATCCTATCTAATCTGCATGACATTCTCCTTGAGAATCTCCACTATAACCAACTACTTGAATTTATTACATGATAATCTAAATCCTAGATTCTAGTTCAAATCCTAACTAGAAAGCTTTGTTATTTACAGCTAAAGGACCCCACTCCTTTGCTTGTAAACTGTTTTTAGATTTTTGGAATAAGTTGAAGCCTTTTGTCTTAATGCCTCATGCTCGTGCATCAGTAATTCTCAATTTGTCTCAAATGGTACTGGCTCTAGCTATGTTCGTACAAATAAGACTCAATAACCATGTGGGGAAGATGGCCCTGGAAATGGACATATCTATTGATGGATAATTTATTGGTTCTTTTTTTGGTTGTCACATATATCTCTTTGTTCAAATGTTACCATGTAAGTATTGTTTGATCCTCGGGACCTTTTATAGAATGTATAATTGTAATGACTATAAAATATGTAAGAAAAATGGAAATTTTGATGCCTTTTTGAGAGAATGGTCATAAAAATTATCAATGAACATAATGGAGTCATCCTTTGCCATGGTTTTGGCTCAAAATCCAACCTTTATTAGTACAAAAATCTAGTCATCTTTGATTATTTATTTACATGAAGCTTTTAGAGATTATGCTAAAGAAATTCTCTAAATAATGGTTTAAAATATGGATTCATTATATAATTCCAAATTTAATGAAATTGTGTTATAAGTGTTAAAAAAGGAAGTGAAGGTATTCCATTTTACATGGATTTTCTAGGTATTCCTCTAATTATAAAATAAGAGAAATTCTCTAATAATTAAATGGTATTTTTTTTGGAATAGAGCTTTCAAAATTTAATTTAATTATCAATAATTCATTTATGTATGGTAGAAACTTAACTAGTAAGGAATAGTTTTAGCAGCCACCACTATAGACTATAAAAGGTTGAGATTTATCTGAAAGATAATTGCGACCTTTTTTCTTTTTAATTTAATTTTAAAAAGTTTTAAAAATAAATTAATATAAATATATCAAAAATGTTTCGACTATGATGTTTTCGGAAAGTTGTATTGATAAGCCATGGTATTAGCTAGTGGTATTGTAACAAATGCTATTTATCGGTTAAGAATCTCCATGGTAAAGTGAATAGATGATTTCTACCATTATAATCCAATAATCTTTAGGTTGGTGTGCCATGTCCCAACCCCTACAAGCTGCCATTATTTAGACAACCAAAAGTTTTAAACATAAGGACCTTGTACTTACATTGGCTTTACATTTTCATTAACTTTTCAAGAGAGCTCTCTCATAAGTCTAAATGTTTATATATTTAACCTATATATTAATTTTTTTATGATTAATAATAATAATATTTTAAAATGAAATTAAAATTTAATTAATTTTAATAAAAAATAAATAAAAATTTAGCAATGCAAAATGCATTACGAAATATTTAACAATCATATATATGTTATATGATTTTTTTTTTTTTAATACAAAAAACTCAAAGCTTGACACAAACAGATTAAAATACCAACCTGATCATCATTTTCTATAGTCAAACATTTTTAAAACTAAATAATGTAGAAGAGAGATGAAGCACTAATTTTGTTTCACTATATCTAATATATATTATGTTTGATCATCCATATGCAACTTGGTTTTTAATATAGTTGATCTATTATTATATATTGAAAATAAAGTAGTTAAATATTGAAATCTAGAAGGGATATGGGGATTTGTATGTATATTTTAGTTGATTTTAGTAGTAAAATAAGTGCACTGAAAAGGTTTTCTTATTACATGAATAAGAGAATTTTTATATACTAATTTAATATTTAATTTTAAAAATAGTTTAAAAATTAACATGTTATGGATTATTAAAAATTAATTTAATAATAATACATTTTAAATTTTTTAATATTTATAGATTAATAAGCTTTTCAAATCCAAAATATAAATGTAGAAAGAACAATTCAAATCAAAACTGTTTTTTAAATAAATAAATAAAATCTCACAACTATAATTATATTTAAACAAAAGGCCAGCTTTTGTTTTTTTTGTTTTTTCCATAAATATATTTTATTTTTAGACGCAGTACATGAAGTTTAAACTTTAATATCAAATATAAAACACATATAATATTAAAATGATATTCAAGTGTTCCAAACCAGGGAGAGATGATGATTACTGGCATTTTCCGTAAGGGTTTACGGTAAAACCCTAGGTTTTTACTGCAGCTCTTTGCAGACAACTGGAGCAGTGTACCTGTCTACCGACAGTATTGCCCGTCGTTTCTGTTGCAGCCTCATCCGTCATTTTCTACTGTCGGTTACTGCTTGCAACATGGGGGATACGATGGAAGTAGAGGAGCTCGATTTTTCCGAGGACCCCTATCCGGACCGTGTCATTTTTGGAAACCCTAGCTTCACTACGTCGGCATTTGGCCCTATTCTTTCGTCTGACCCTGCTCCACCTATTTCGTCGCCGGTGGTTTCCTTTCCAGGGCACTGTTCTACTCCTATATACATTGGGTCGCTCTCAATAGAATCCACTGCTTTGGATTGCCCTCCATTATCACCTAGCACTCTGCACATTTTGACCGCAAACACACCCCCATCACCCTCATTCGACCCCCATTCGTCCATCTCGGTTTTTTTCACCGCGCCGCCTGAAGACATCCATACCACCGCGGCACCAAACCCTCCCTCATCTACTCACTCACCGTCGGCCTGCATCAAGACCCCTCTGGTCAAGGTAAAGTCTGCAAAAAATATCCCTTTGAAGGGTTCCCCTGATCCATTGGCGGATCATCCATTTGCACCTCGCACGGGGAAGAGAAAGACTAAGTGTGTGAAGGCGACCTCCATGGATATCACCATTTGGTTCGACGAGACCTCTACAATTGGGGAAGCGGCATATATGGCTAGCACAGTGCTTGTTAGGTGTGTTCGTGGCAGAGCTTATTTGGCTACCAGACTTACCCTATGGGTCAAGAAGATATGGGGTGGAATGCTAAAGGAACTGCCTGAGGTAGAGGTCCTTCCCATGGGGTGGTTTGCCCTTCATTTTGCGATGGAAAATTATATAGATTTGGTCCTCGCAAGGTATTGGCACATTGAGATGGCTCCGATTCTCCTCAAGAGATGGAGTCCCCTTTTCGACCCTGAGAGAGAGCAAATTGGGGCTGGACCCCTCTAGGTGCACTTGCCAGGGCTCCCTTTCTAGTACTGGTGCGAGGAGGTCTTCATCAGAATTGGAAATGCACTCGGCACCTATCTGGACCATGATTGAACTTTTGTGCAATCAAAGAATAGAACCCTCGCTTGCATCTTGGTCCATTTGGACACTCGTGAAGGTTTGGAGGAGAAGATTACATTACAATGGGGGAAATTTACCAGGGTCCAGATCTTGGATTATGAAGGGGTTTCCTTCCACTGTCGGCGATGCCACAGGGTGGGTCATATCTTCAAAGATTTAAGAAAACATAGGACACTCCAAAAGCGACCCCTACACCTTCTAGGATTGACTCGCCAGCCATTCTGCGCTCTCCTGTTTCGGGTCCTACACCTCTGGCTAGCAATCCGCTTCCAAAGATGATGGACGAGGTGCACAAATTGATCTCGCCGCCGCTCACCAGGTCTCGAGCAGCAGCTAAAGCCACAAAAGCTTCGGGTATTTCTCTGACCTCTCATACCTCTTCAGTTGCCTTTTGCTCATCTTTTGTTGCATCTTCCATATATACATCTGTGGCACATTGCACTATGTCATCTCCTCCCTCTATTGCCACTACTGCTCCCTCATTGCATTCGCTTTCCACATCCTCCACCTCTCCATCTTCCACCAGGGTTTCATCATCTCATCACTATTATCTTCTCTCTCGTACCCTATCTAGCGGTACTCCGGTTCATCTTGCCGGACTGGAACTCTCACTACCCGGTTCGACTTCTCTAACATCTCGGGGGAGGAAATGTGATCTCTCTAAAGCCATTAAGCATGCAGGGGCTGAAGTCACCTCTGGCTGACAATCCACTCTTGATGGGGTTCTTAGAGCTTTGAACACCCCGGGTAGAGTTCCCCCATGAAGTGTCTATCTTTCAACTGTAGAGGCATGGCTAGTGCCTCCAAGAAACTAGCCCTGTGCATACTCTTTGAGGTTGAACCTATCGACATTATCTTGCTCCAAGAAACCCTAGGTGCGGCTGATCATATTACCAGCTCCCTACAATATATCTCCCCGAGATGGATCTACTTGGAAATGGATGCTGTGGGGAGATCTGGAGGACTTTCCATTGGTTACAATCCTCGTTCCATCAGGGTTTCAGCATCATGGGGAGGCCACAGATTCATGGGCTTAGATTTTTTCTCGGCAGAGCTTGGCTCCAACCTACGGGTTGTTAACGTTTATGGACCCTGTCAATAGAGGGAGAATTTTTGGCAGCATCTGCTAAATCTCTCGATTTTTTCTTCTGATCACATCATCCTAGGAGGTGACCTCAATTTCTCCTTGGGTTTTAGTGAATCTTGGGGGTTAATGGCTCAAGTGGATTCAATCTCAGGGTTTATGACAAACCTTCTGGAGCAGTTCTATTTTGTGGATGTGAATAAACATCTTCCTACATGGAGAAATATAAGGGTGGGTGAAGCTACACTTGCACGAAGATTAGACAGATTTCTTATGACAGGTCCCCTCTTGCAGCATCTGCATCACTATAAACAATGGGTTGGTTTAGGGGGCATTTCGGATCACTCCCTTATCTATCTAGAGGTTTTGGGTCCTCATCCTAAACCAAAAGCCCCATTTAAATTTAACCATGTATGGTTACAGGACCTTGCCTACATTAGCTTGGTTGCGGATTTCTGAGCTGCCAACCCGATTGATAGATTTTATTCCTTGGCTAAAGGTTTCTGTAATAACTTGTCCAAGCTCAAGCATCTTTCTATTAATTGGGCTAGAGAGAAGCATCAGAGGGAGAAATCACTTCTATCTCACATTGAATCCGAGCCGAGTTCTATGATCGATGAGAGAAGCCTGGGGTGTATCACAGCTGAAGACAAGTCGCATCTGATTGAGCTCGAGAACCAGAAGGCTCAGATCCTGAAGGAGAGAGGAATCCTTGAGACTGAAGAGTAGGGCCATATGGTTGAAAGCAAGGGATGACAATACTAGGTTCTTTCAGAATTACACAAAAGGTAGAAAGGTATCAAACACCATTTGGAATCTACCTTTACCAGAGGGAGGAGTTGTTGATTCTTTCAATAAACTCTCCCATCTCGACTCTACTCATTTCAGAAATCGATACAAAAGCCTACCTGGTTCAAATCTTGTTGATATCATAAATGTGGCTAGACATTTCCCCAAATTTGTTAATGAGGACGAGGTAGAGGATCTATATGCACCTGTGACTACTGGAGAACTCGAAGGTACGTTAAAATGGTTCAAGAAGGACAAGAGCCCGAGTCCGGATGGCTGGACTATAGAATTCTACCTAGCATTTTATGACCTTCTGGGACAGGATCTGTTGAAAGTTTTGGAAGAACGCAGATTATCTGGATCACTATGCAATGCCATTGATTCGACCTTCATTGCCCTCATTCCTAAATCTGACACTCCTTCCTCTTTCAATGATTACAGGCCTATTTCATTGTGCAACTGTCTATACAAAATTATCTCCAAGATCATAGCCAACAGACTCCAGCCTATCCTCTCTCGTCATATTGCCCCTCAACAATTTGCCTTTCTTGAACATCGTTAGATTCATGAAGCCATTGGCTCGGCCCAAGAAGCTATACATTCAATCTGGACGAGACACCATAAGGGCATTATTCTCAACATAGATTTGGCAAAAGCTTTTGACCGTGTCAGCTAGCTTTACATTAAGATGCTCCTTATTCTTTTGGGCTTTCCTCATAACTTCATCACTTGGATTATGACCTGCGTCACCTCCCCTACCTTTAGTGTCCTCATTAATGGCTCTGCTTCTCATTTCTTTCACTCCGAGAGGGGGCTTAGAGAAGGTTTCCCTCTCTC
>APFE030605814.1:8405-88828 GCA_000404065.3 Pinus taeda
AGCGCCTGAATCTTCCTCTTGATTTCATCATTCTCCAGAACGGAGCACTGATAGATTGGTCCATTGGGCAGCGGCACACCTGGGGTCAGATCGATGGAGTGCTTGAGCTGACAGTGCAGAGGAATCCCTGCGAGGGAGGTGAAGATGTCCTCGTACTCCTCCACGACCTTGTCCATCTGTAGTTGTCGTGCTAAGGGGCCCTGTCTGGAGGTCATGGCCATTGTCTTCTTCTTTCCTTAAGGGCATATCATTAGGAAAACAAATTTCCCAGTTTTGGAAATGAGCTTACTGTATTGTTTTGCAGTAATCAAAGAGATGGCGGTAACAATAACAACACAGGGCCTTGATTCATACACAACATGTCACTTCCACAAGTTGGTTTCCCTAATAATACATCACAAACTTCAAGGGGAGCAATGTCACACAATAAATCATCCTTGAAGGGCTTGATGTTGTATGGAAGACGACATTGCTAGCTCATGCGAAGATCCCGTCCTTAGTGAAGCCACCTGATGGTGTACGGTTGTGTATGTGCTGTGGTCGGTAAGCCCAGCTGCTTCACGACCTCTGCCAAAATGAGGTTCTTTTGCCTCCCGCTGTCAACAATGAACTGTAGCGGGGAGCCCTTTACCCACATCTAGGAGTAGAAGAGATGCTCCTCCTCCTCTGGATCTTCAGTTTCCTCTTTCTGGATCTTCGTGGTGGCAATGGTGTCGTTGGGCTCTGCATCGATAATCTGCTTCCCTTTGTCATTCCCCTTGTCAGGTTCTGACTCAGAGTTGGAACATGCATCTGATTCTGAAACCTTTAGCTCGGCCACCAGTGACTGCTTGGCTTGACACTCACTTGTGTTGTGAGTGGAGTTCTTATGGAACTCACACCACTTTCCTGTGTCCTTTTACGGCTTCACGGTGTTGTTCTTTGCTTGCAGCTTTGGCGGGTGGTCTTCGGCTACCTTGCGTTGGCTTTGTCCTTTGTTCTGCGGTTTGGGGGCACCTTTCTCTTGCTTCAGATTCGCAGATCCAAAGTCTCGCTTCTTTTGTTTAAACGTTTGCTCGACCTTGACGGCATATCGGTATGCCATGCCTAGCGAGGAGAAGTTTAGGAATTCTATTTCTCCCTGGATGTACTTGTGTAGGCAGCCGTAGTATTTGAGTATCAAGTGTTGCTTCGAATCCTTGATATCCAACTTTGTGCGAAGGGTATGGAAAATATTGGTAAACTCTGGCATGTCTTGGTCCCTTTCTTGCCGCAACGTGGTCCACTTTATGTATTGATCCTCATAGCTTCCGACAGGGTAGTACTACTCCTTGATGGCATCCCGGAATGAATCCCAAGTGGGTGTGGTTGAAAACAGTGAGCCTATACTTTCATCCTTCTGCTCGTAGTAGGTTTACCACCAGTCCTTGATGTGAGGGGGATGCTTTGAGAAAAGCGAAAATAATCTTTTCTCGACTGGAAAAATCATGAACAGAAAAATAACCCTCTAGTAGATTTAACTATTTATCGAAGGAATCTACATCTATTTGACCCTCGAATATGGGGATTTCAAAATTAACTTGTACCTTAAACGGTGTGGCGTTTGCAGAATAGCTGTTGGAAGCCGATGCGTCGCCCCTGGGTAGCCGTTGAAGGATCTGGGCAAAGTTGTCCATCATCACGTTCCTTTGTCGCTCAAGGGCTTCTTCGAGCAAGATTTTGATAGGATCTCCTGTCCCTTCGTCTTTCTTTTCATCAGCCATGGGAGGCCGTTGGGATTTGCGAGGCTGGTCTTCCAAAGGTTCGACCAGTTCAAGCCCTAACTCCTTATATACTGACCTCGTTGGGGACATGCAAAGAAAAATAGAAAAAAAGCAGACCACTATGATAACACTGATCCGGATTTAAACAAGAACGAAACAAATTACAAAGATAACCATAAAGATAGAGACACAATGAAAATAATACTTCATTTCATTAATGTAAAATACTGAAATATGTTTACAAACAGAAATGGAAATAAACCAGCTAGGGCGATGGTAGCTTATCCCTGAGAAGAGATGTAGTGGCTACATGCCTTTGAATTGTGTTACAATGAGGCTCGAAGGCCTATTTATTGTTGAAAAACAATGGAAAACCCTAACATCCAAAAATTTAACCCTAGAAAATGAAACGCCAAACTGTGGGCCCTGTTTGGGTAAATTGGTACATCAACTTCTCAAGGTCATAACTTTGGCATACGATCTCCGTTTGATGCGCACAATATCTCGTTAGAAAGATCAATCCGAGAAATACAACTTTGGGAAGAGCAATATCGGTCCATGGACCCATGTTGCTCCTAGTTTTCCCAAAAAATGTCATTTAGGGCCTCAAAATGGCTCTGAAAGTTCAGGACTCTAAAAAATGCTAAAAATAGTAAATTGTGCTACAATTAAGGAAACTGAAAAACTGAAAGAAACAATGGTGGGGGTCCAAGTGGACTTGGCGGGTGGCCACCAATATCCACGTGGATCATGCCCTTCCTAAAATCCTAAGGCCTGAAAGGACATCATAATAGCCTAGAGACAAAGACTAACCTTCTAGGTGAAATAAGTGAACACGAATAGAATCAGGATTGGCCAATTATCTAGTTTTTCCCTATGATCCATATTAGTGTGCTCGTAGCATTAAATGAAAGGACATGATTGAAAAAATGGTTAAAGTACTTGTCGGTGGATGACTCACCTTCCTTCAAAAAGAGACTTTGGATATGAGAGAAATCTAATTGGAGAAATAAGTGGACAAGCATGGCATAATTCTATGTGTTGGTCATCTAGGGTTGTTAGCCACCTTTTGTTGAGTAATAGGCCTTTATATTTTTTGTGGTTTCTTTAGTGTTTTTATCTATGTTGCCAGGAAATGTTGATTCAGGGACAGGGACGGGTCAGGTGCATCACTTTTTTAAACATGGTACGTGGGTTCATCGGGCGTATATTATAATCTATATATATTATATATTTGATAAATTATAATATATATGAATTTTCAAATCTTCAAACTTACAACAAGAAAAATAAATCATTTAAAGACTTAAACATGAGCATTCACTTTGAAATTTCAAATTTGATATCAAGCAAAAATTGCAATTTACATATTGATGTGAATCATGATAATAGATGTAAGAATCATAAGTATTAAATCATATGTCCATTGTCATACTACATTCAAAATTTTCCCTAAGGAATTTCAAAATATGAAATACTAAAATAGTCTATAGAAATTTCAAATTTTCAAGATTCCAAAAAAAGTGAAACTGAACAATGAAAAAGAATAGGCTTCTTTAAGCCATGTCAACAATATCCATGTCATCAAAATCACTAATCTCTTCAGTCAACAAGCTCTCTAGAGATGGATCACTCTTATCTGGAGCCTCTTTCTCACCCATAGTAACTAGAGGTAGCTCAATAAAACCATCTGGCTATATCTCCTCGTCCACACATGTAGCATCATCTTTGTATTGGTCCCATCTCTTGAAAGGATCCTCCCTATAGCTTGGGTCTTTACGAGATATTAGACGAATTGTACTATGAATGTATACTAAGTTCTTAGCCTTCTTTTCTCCCAGCCTATTTATCTACAATGAATGGATGAAAGAATATGTGCTCCAATTCCTCTCACAAGTTTAGGAACTAGCTACCTACCTAAGTAATCATATGGAAACCCGTTAATGGAAAATTGTTAGGAGAAGAGTGAAGACAATGTTAAGCATGTAAATTAAATTAATTAAATAATACAAAATCAAAATGAGAAACTAGCTACCTGTCCATGTAATCATATCACAAATTGTTGCAACTCAAGAGCATCAACACCATGAAGCCACCATCAATCAATCAAATCCTTCTTCTCACACCTATCAGTCAAAGCATTATGTTAACCATAGACACCTCGACTAAGTGAAAATGGGGCTAATTGAGTTCGTATCTCAAAGGCCTCTTTTGTAGAACTAAAGATTTTTCTAATAGTAGTCTTAAACCGTTTCACCACCTCTCTATCTTGGTAAGGAGGTCTCCTCCTTGTTGTGGGATCATACCATTTTAGATTTACTGAATAGGTTGCCATGTGAAGTGGGGTGTTTAGTTTATTCCAATGCCTGTGTATAAATGATTTCAACTGTGACCATAAAGTAGGATCTTTCCTATCTGTGATGGATTGGATCCTTGCATACATAGAGTCCATGTTCCCATAAATCTCACCTAAACATGGATCATCCGTGTTTGCATTGCGAAGGATATCGCAAATTGGCTCTATAAACTCCACAACAAATTTGATATCAACCCAAAACTGATCATCTGAAATCAACCTCTTTACCTCTAGAGTTGCTTCCGAGGTAGATAGCCTCCATTAGTCCCACATGTCACTAATAGCTGTGGCAACTAAAGCCTCCTTCATCTCCATTAATTCGTCTAAGCAAAATATAGTAAGTATCAAATCTACTATCTGCTAGTTTAAGAAGCTCCATTTTGGCATGCTTGCAGGAAATGGCTTGTGAATGGTGGTGGTTGCATATAAACATCTGAATTTTACGACCATTATCAACTAACTTCCAGATCCATTCAATTTTCCCGATGGGTTTCAGTGCATTATTCAAATCATGGACTTGGCGACCAAAACATATGCCTACAGTATATCAAGAAATAAAAAAATCAATATAAAATCGGAATCTTTTAATCTAACATCTACAATGATTTATGATTTAATGATTCAATGAATATTGAATAATAAAAAGATTTAAAAAATAAACTTACAATAAAAAAATTTACATTTTCCACTAAGTTACTAACCTGTGACTCCTTATCAAGTCATGGAGTAGCTTGGCATTCTTTATTAGCCTCTCTCCTATCGAATGTGTACTCCCTATATGACGGTTTAGTAAAATAATCTTCATTGAATTGTTGTTGGTGAGGATCCTCCATATCTTTTCTTGTTATTGCAATGGTGCACCATATGTTCATGGAGGTTTATAGTAATATTTGTATCCTCAAGATTTTTTCAATAGACTAGGATCCCTTACAAGTTTCTTTGTCATCTAGTACAAGCTTCTTTGTCAAGATACATCCATCTAACTAGCCCACTCTCTTTGGTTGCCTCCTTTTCTTCACAGGTAGATGAGCTCTTCTTCAAGGAGGTTTTTAGGTTTTATGGTCTTCCAAAGACCATTATTAGCGACAGGGATAGTAGGTTCATGGGGTGGTTTTTTCAAGAGCTCTTTAGATTGGGGGAACTGAGCTCAACCCTAGTACCAATTACCATCCCCAGACCGACAGACAAGCGAAGATATTGAACAAATGGATGGAAGGCAACTTGTGAAACTATGTGACCAGACAACAACGAGCATGAGTGAAGTGGCTACAGAGTATTGCTACAACACCACCTACCATATGTCCATTAGTATGTCACCCTTTTGCGCTCTTCATGGTTATGATTCTTTGTCTTTTACTGACATGGTGTTTGGAGACAGTCAGGCCCCAGGGGCTAGAGATTGGATCCAAAAGATCCCGAGGGCTCTCAAGGATAACTTGCAGATCGCTTAGAACCAACAGAAGATGTATGCATATCAACATGTATTTGTGAGGGAATTTGAGATTGAGGACTTATTCTACTTGTGTCTCCAACCATACCGACATTCGACTCTCAAGTAGAAGGGTCGGAGAAGCTTAAGCCTCGCTTCTATGCACTATAGAGGGTGACTCCAACCATACCGACATTCGACTCTCAAGTAGAAGGGTCGGAGAAGCTTAAGCCTCGCTTCTATGCACTATAGAGGGTGACTAGGCATGTAGGAGAGGTATCATATGAGTTGGAGCTACCACGAGGAAGAAGGGTGCATCACATAGTCCATCTGTCATGCCCGATGAAGGCCTTAGGCCAACAGGTTACAGTTGCTACATAGTTGCCATAGTTGGATGATGAGGGTCACTTGGTGTTGGTTTTGGAGGCTATTTTGGAGGTAAGAGAGAGCTCAGAAACAAGGTCATCTAGGAGTTCCTCATCAGATGGAAAGACTTGCTTGAGGAGGATGCCACATGGGAGGGTGAACAAGTGTTACAACATTCGACATTGCAATTGCTTGAGGAAAAGCAATTTTTGGCGAGGAGGACTGTGATAACCCCAACTAAATAAATTTTGCCAAGTATGATCCAATTTTGCAATTTTGACATTACAAGAGAATTTTGGTGACTTGGGTAACTTAGGAAAAGTGGTTGAGCAGACCCCACTTTAAAGGCAAGGAAGGTCACGCGTGTTGTTTTTCCTCGATACTGGAGTTGAGGATAAAATCTTAAATCACTGACACTACCAATCTAAGTATCACAAGAAGACTACTTTGCACAACGGAATAATATTCAACAATAAATCTATTACTGAACAAAATATACACAACTTTTTACAAGTTTATAGAAACCAAGTTCATTATATTAATCAAACTGATAGTAAAATAGTCTAGGTCTCCGTACCAAGGATAATGGCCCTCATACGTCCAAGAGTACAAGAATACAAGATATAAGATACATTGACGGTCTAGTCGATGTAGAATGCAATCACAATTGCTTTGTTATATCCTATACACTATAGGTCCTTCGCTTTCGTTCTGCAGCACTGCCTTTATCAATGAACCAACTCCTTTAGGCCTCTGAACTTAGTCTCTACAATCTGCCCTCTAGCTGATCATAATTCCATCTACAACCAACACATAGGGTCTTAACGCTCACTAGCTGCTCCTTCGTCCTTCAAGGCCGGAACACTTTGAGACTTCTGCCCACTGCTACTCCTCAACTCCTTTTGGGAATTTTCTTTCCACTATAGTCTTCCTGTGATACTCCAATGAAGACTAACATAGGGCAAGAGGGTTGCCACATATCATCATCGAATGTCATTTCTCCAACAATGAAGACATGCTATATTAACCTACAGATGGTTGGCCAAACCTTGAGCTCCTTCAATCTGCGACTTCTAGTAGCCACCTTAGTCCATTAAGGTGCTGCACTAGGCTACTCTTAGTCCACTCTCACGCTGCCCTCCAACAGAGCACGAGTGTCCAATACCAAGTCCTCTCCTAGGAACTCTCATTCGTTAGCATCCAATTCAACACAAATAGATCAACACATCACATACCTAAATTATCAAGGGTTGGTATCTTCTCATTGCAAGTTCAATCTCTGGTTAGGGTTGTTGGCAAGCTACTACAATACCCTTTTCTTGCCTACCAGACTTCCTCATACACTATAGCCTCCCTCCAAACACTTATGCTCCAACTTGCCAATGTTCTAGGCTTAATACCAGCCCTCAAACATGTGCCACAACCTCCCTGTGCAAGAGAACCAAGGCTTGCGGCCTTTTGCCAGCCTCTCAGCCCCTTGTGCAAGGTGATCTAGGCCTGTGGCTTGCTGATACGAAGAAAAACCACCCAAAAGTTGCCCCAAGACACCATCCAATCAACCCTCAGCAAATGTGGAAGCCTTCTATAGCTACTCTGCCCTGTAAAAAATGCAAAAAACACATACAAACAGTCCCAAACAAACTTGTCTAGTCTCCTTCCCTAGCCCGGCTTCTTGAGAGATGTATTCTCTAAGAATGGATGCACTTGGATAATGAAAAATGACCTCCAAATCACCTTGTATTTATATCTTTATCAAGGGCTTCAACAAAATATCCGAGTGGGCTTGTACAACTACTAGAAAACACAAGGCTACATGAATTGTCACCCAGAAAATTCACCAACCACATAAACAATTAATATCTCCACTTCTAGAGCTTGGATTTGAGTGATTTTTGTTGCCTCTTTCTCCTCTTGAGGTCCTCTATCATCTCAAATCATCACATGTCAAAATCCTCTAGTGGTTTCACACCCACAATCTGGGGTCAAAGCCCACACCTTGGGTTCCAAGATCACAAAGTACTTTTGTGGTGCTCCAACCTCCAAACCTTGAACCTAGGGATTGAAGTACCTCCCAAGCTACCAAATCTCAACCCTCCCTCTTAGCAAGGGAGTTACTTTCAAGACTACGAAGTAACTCATCATCATCACTGTCACTGCTCGCAACACTCCCACAACTCCTGGCGCCCATAACTACAACAGTTCATGTAGCATGGACTACACCTCTCTCAGAAGTGTCACTACCACTAGAAGCTTCCTGCTTCTTTTTCTCCTGAAATATCTTCCGCTCTCTCCATTATTCCTTCTTGGCAGTTGTAGAAGCACCCTTTCTCCCCATTGACCACATGTTCTACTTAAGTTGCACAGTCTCCCTCTCACCCTGCAAACTCCCTTTAGAACTTGACTCCCTCTGAGCCTCTAGAACTTGGACCTTCTATGAAAGTTCCAAAAACTGGAATCCTATTGCAGCAACTAGTATTATTTCTTCTAACTGATAAATTAATTATTTAGTTTAGTGCTATGGCAATATTGAAAGAAACAAATGGCAACCTTCACAAATAAAGCAATGGATGAGGGTTTTATTTTATTACGCGACAATGAAATCTGAGTACAATCTATGGATGCACAACTAGCAATCCAAAATGCAACAAAATCTAGCCAAAATTATATGAGGGAATTACCCTTCCTCCACAAGCAATCCCGTCACAACTTCCCTTCAGAAACTCGTCCTCTTGGACCCTCTATGTTAGCCTCTTTATGCAGACCCTATGACGTTTAGCCTCAAAACTGCCTCTGATGATGTTCTACCTATTTCTGTTGAGGAAATCGCTTCTCCAGCCCTCTGGAGCCTTTGCCCGGCCTTTGGAACTAAAAACAAATTTCTCTCCAGCAAAATTGAATTGCGTATGAAGCAACTATGCCGCTTCACTAGGAATAACTCGGCCCCTTGTTGTTGCCTCTCCTAATCTGGAAAGTTTCCTCTGAATCACTGCCTCTACCCCTCATTGACCTTGCTTCGATATTTAGCTCTCCGGCAATTGTTGCGGCTCTCTAGAGATCGATCTGCCAAGAAAATTGAACTACAAAAGTGTCTTCTCCCAGTGCCCATTGACTTCTTATAATCCTCTTTTGGGACTCCAAAGGCCAAGATTAAATCTTAATCAATGGCTAGGATCATCTTGAAGTTGATCTGTGTGAGTTTCTAGATGATTCTCACGTTGACTTAATTAATTTTGATTAATTAACCATATTCCCTAAGTTTAGACTTAGGAAATACTTAAAAATTGGTTAATAATCTAATTAAACCATCTCTAGGTGGAATTTCCTAAGAGGATTTCTAGGTTTTTGAGAACTCATGTATTCTGTCCTCCACCAAATTTGGTGGTTAGAACACATCCGATGCTACAGAAACTAACACTTCCTCTTAGTGAGGACTGTGTTCTCTCTAGTGCTGCACATCCTTCCACAACACCTGTCTCTGTATCACTTCCTATCACGCTGCTGATGTCTGACCATACTACCCACCAACCACTGCGCAACTTTGATGGTGCATCTATGTTGTTGCTGACATTGCCATACCACTACCAACTCTGCATTTGCACTGCAACTCCCTCTCATTTGTTGTTGTTGCACCTGAGAAGCATCCAAAATACTAAATCAATTGCGTTTAGTATAATGCATCTATGTCTTGAGTCCTTACTACTACTAGCCTCTGCATTGCCACTAAAGAATTTGCGCTGCTACTAACTTTGCATTAAAGCATTTGCTCTGTCGTCAACACTGCACTGCGCTCCTCAGCATCTGGCTGTTACTAGTATGCAACTGTCACTCTCGTATTGACTCCATTAACTGCCATTGATCCATTTTGCAACTGAATACTGTGGGCCTTCGTAGCTAGGTAATGATCCATGAGGAGGACACCTCAAGGATCTTGCCCAATCTTTGTTGCTCTCTTGAGCTACAAATCCAAGTCACCCCACCTCACTCTTGGAGGTATGGTTGTTAACATTATGAAGTCTTCCTCCAACCTAGAGGACAACTTGTCGATATTAGTTGGCAATCCCTGTTGGTCCTGCTTCTCCAAATTGTCCTTTTTCCTAAGAGGAAAGTGTGTTCTGTAGTGACCAAGCTCACCACATCTGAAGCACTTGACCTTTGATAGGTCCTTCTTCTTTGAGTGCTCCCCCTACCCTTGATTAGGACCCTTAAATGGTAGGGCCACATTGTCCTCGTTAACCACCTTTTGTCGGCTGCTACTATTGCCACTGATGGAGCTCTTCAATAGAGGTTGTCTCAATTCCTCTTGCTGCAAATCAGCCCATAGTCTGTCCCATCCTGGTAGCGTGTCTCTGCCAATATACTTTGGACGAAGACCTGCCAATCCTCTGAGACACTGTTGATTTCCAATCACACTAGCTCTCAAGGTTGAGGCGCTGCCCCAACAATTGAAAGTTGGTAACGGACTTCCTGAATCCTGGTGAGGAAGGGATCTATGCCTTCCCCCTTTTGCATCCTAATGCATCTCAACTTTCTTCCAGGAAAATCTTTCGTTGCTCAAAAGTACCTTGCTATAGTGTGGAGAGAGCATCTCACATTTCTTTGGTTGTTCCCTTGGCCACTATATGTGACACAATATGGTCCAGGACTCCATCCAGGGTAAAATGCTTCGCCCACGCCATCTCCTTCCTATATTCCTTGAGCTGGTCTGCATCGCGAGGAGCTGCCACTACATTATCAATATAGGCTTTCAGGCCATATTCATCTATAAGGAAGGACATCTTGGCCTTCGAGATGACATAGTTGGATGAGCCATTCAACCTATCCTGATCTCTAAGCCCTATGGTGGCCATCTCGAAAACTGTTGAAAATCCCCTATTTCCTTTTGTTTGGTTGTTGTTCTGCTACTCGCACTCCCTTCTAGAGTGAGAAGATATGCTCACAACTACTGTCAATCTGCAAGGAAAAATCAAGCTTCTCAGACTCAAAGTTCCTTGAGGGGAAATTTCCCTCTATTGTGTTTGCTTTTCTATTCCACCCGACATTGGTTCTGCTGCTGCAAAAACACTCTGCATCTAACTAGAAATCTGCTTAGGGAAAATCTGACCTGTAGCTACTCCCTCACTGTTGGAATCACTCTCCTGGGAAATTTGCATTTTTTGCACCCCCTTAACTAGAAATCGAATTGCTAGCCCAACAATTTAGCCTGTTTGTTTTAGAATTGCACTGCCTCAAGAATTTTGGCCTGCTGCTCCCTTTGAATAGCGAAATTCTCCCTTCCGTTTTTGAGCTTCCTAGCTGATCACTCACGCCCTAATACCATGTGAAAATTCCAAAGCTGGAACCCTATTGCAGCAACTAGAAATTATTCTTCTAATTGTTAATTTAATTTCACAATTTATTTTTCCATACAAACAACAAATAATTCTCTACTGCAATTTTCAAAAATAAACTATGGAAGAAAATAATGCTTGAAACTGAGAAAATACTAGCACAGACAATAAAAATGACATCGTTATTTTTGGACAAATGTCTCCTGAAAAACCCAACTTTGGAAAACCGGTGTAGCAGATGAAGGTTTTATTTTATTATGGAGTAGTGAAATCTGAGTACAATCTGTGGAAGCCCAACTGGATATCCAAATAGTAAGAAAATCTGGCCAAAATTATTTAAAGGATTTACCGTTCTTCCACAAGCAATTTCTACACAAACCCTATGACGTTTAACATCAAAACTGCCTTTGATGAAGTCGTACTACCTTTCTTTGCTAACGAAATCGATTCTTTAATCCTCTAGAAGACTTTCTTGACCTCTAGAAGCTGAATTGATTTTTTCTCTAGAAAAATCGAATTGCTTTTTTGAAGCAACTACACAGTCCTCTGGATCACTCACTGGGAATAACTCGACGCCTTGTTGTTGCCTCTTCAGATCTGGAAAATTCCTTTGGACCACTGTCTATGCCCCTCCTATCTTGATCTCTAATCTTTGCGGTGGCCATCTCGAAAACTGTCGAAAATTCCCTCTTTCCTTTTGCTTGGCTATTTTTCTGCTATTGGCACTCCCATTTGGAGTGAGAGCATCTTCTCTCAATTACTGCCAATCTGCAAGGAAAGATTGAACTTCTGAGATTCAAAGTTCCGTGAGAGAAATTTTCCCACTGCTGTGTGTGCTTTTCTGTTCCACCTGACACTGGTTCTGCTGCTACAAAAATGCTCTGCGTCCAACTAGAAATCTGCTTAGCAAAACTATGAGCTACAACTACTCCCTTTACTGTTGGAATCACTCTCCTAACAAATTGATTTTTCTGCACCCTTGCAATTGAAAATCTAATTTTTGGCCCAACAATTTGACCTTCCTAAATATTTTGACTTTCTTCCCTGTTTGATTTTCGATCAAAACTTTGAACTCATTGAATAATTCGAAGGATTCATTCTTGTGCTTAGAATAATATATCCATGTCTTCCTTCAGAAGTCATCAATGAAGGTGATATAGTAGAGATGGCCACCAATAGAATGCAAGGGCATTGGACCACATATATCGGAATGAATGAGATGGAGGATGTCATTTGTCTTGTTCTCACTAGAGGGGAATGGTCCCCTTGTCTTCTTTCCGCTGGCACAACTTGGACATACTCCATCATGATGGCTTGAACCTTGGAAATCCCTGAGACCAATTTCTCCAATTTCGGAAGAGCATCATAATGTAGATGGGCCAATCTTTGGTGCCATAGCTCGCTTAGATGATTAGTATCATGGACTAATGCTAGAAGAGGTCTTCCAGTAATCCTATAGAGTCCTTCATATCTCAATCCCAATGTGAATGCATTTCTCATAGGTGATCCAACAGTCCAAGTAAGAACCTTTCCCTTGATAAAGGCAATTCTCGTTGCTTTGTCTTCCAATGCGGATATTGAGGACACACTATATCAATCAATGCCTCCCTAGTGGTGCCCTTCCTAAAATCCTATGGCCTCAAAGGACGTCCCACTAGAATAGAGTCAAAGACTAACTTTCTAGGTGAAATAAATAAACATGAATAGAATCAAGATTGGCCAATATCCTAGTTTTTCCCTATAATCCATATTACTACGCTCGTAGCATTAAATGAAAGCACATGATTGCAAAAACGGTTAAAGTACTTGTCGATGGATGACTCACCTTCCTTCAAAAGAAGATTTTGGATATGAGAGAAATCTGATTGGAGCAATAAGTGGAGAAGCATGACATAATGTTATGTGTTGATCATCTAGGGTTGTTAGCCACCTTTTGTTGAGTAATAGGCCTTCATATTTTTTTTGGTTTCTTTAGTGTTTTTATCTATGCTGTTAGGAAACATCGGTTCAGGCATAGGGGCAGGGATGGGTGCGTCACTTTTTGAAACAATGTATGTGGGTTCATTGGGGGTATATTATAATTTATATAATTTATATATTTTATAAATTATAATATATATGAATTTTGAAATCTTCCAACTTACAACAAGAAAAATAAATCATTTAAAGACTTAAACACGAGCATTCACTTTGAAATTTCAAATTTGATATCAAGCAGAAATTGCAATTTACATATTGATGTGAATCATGATAATAGATATAATAATCATAAGTATTAAAGTATATGTCCATTCATACTACATTCAAAATTTTCCCAAAGGCATTTCCAAACATGAAATACTAAAATAGTCTATAGAAATTTCAAATTAAATTTCTAAAGAAAGTGACACTGAAAAATGAACAAGAATATGCTTCCTTAAGCCATGTCATCAGTGTCCACATGATCAACATCACTAAGATCTTCAGTCAACAAGCTCTCTAGAGATGGATCATTCTCATCTGGAGCCTCTTGCTCATCCATAGTAACTGGAGGTAGCTCAATATAACCATCTGGCTATATCTCCTCATCCACACATGTAGCATCATCTGTGTATTGGTCCCATCTCTTAAAAGGACCCTCCTTCTACCCTGGGTCTTTACGAGATGACGAAGTATACTATGAATGTATAGTAAGTTCTTAGCCTTCTTTGATCCCATCATGTTTTTCTTCAGTGAATGGATGAAAGCATATGTGCTCCAATTCTTCTCACAAATTGAGGAACTAGCTACTTGCCTAAGTAATCATATGGAAAATGGTTAATGGAAAATTGTTAGGAGAAGAGTCATGACAATGTTAAGTATGTAAATTAAATTAATTAAATAATACAAAATAAAAATGAAAAACTAGCTACTTGTCCATGTAGTGGTATCACAAATTGCTGCAACTCAGGAGCATCAACACCATGAAGCCACCACCAATCAAACAGATCCTTCTCCTTGCGCTTATCAGTCAAATCATCATGGGAACCAAAGACTCCTTTGCCATGTGAAAATGGGGCTAATTGAGTTCTTATCTCAATTAATTGTAGCCTTAAACCCTTTCACCACCTCTCTATCTTGGGAAGGAGGTTTCCTCCCTGTTTTGGGGTCATACCATTTTGGATTAACTGCATAGGCTGCCATGTGAAGTGAGGTGTTTAGTTTAAACTTTATTCCACCGCCCATGTATAAATGATTTCAAATGTGGCCATAAAGTAGGATCTTTCCTATCTGTGATGGATTGGATCCTCTCGCACATAGAGTCCATGTAATCATAAATCTCACCTAAACATGGACCATCTGTGTCTACATAGCGAAGCATATAACAAATTGGGTCTATAAACTCCATAATAAATTTGATATCAACCCAAAACTGATTATCCAAAATGAATCTCTTCACCTCTAGAGTTGCGTCCAAGGTAGATAGTGTAATATTCCTAATTAGCTATGGCTAATTGGAATATTCGATTTTGTTCAATCTTTGCCTTCTATAGTTATTTGTAAATAAAAAGTGAGGAAGGGGGAACATAACTCACTTTAGAATAAAAAGTCATTTCCTAGGTAGCACAACGTTGCAACTTAAAGGGAGCCAAGGAGGCCAAAGGGGGACGCAGAAATGGAGCCCATGCAGACACATGGAGGAACTGCGTAGGAGGAAAAGAACATGTGGCAAGAGGGGAATCACGCAAGAGGAGGTGAGCCTAGGGATTGTGAGAGGCAGAGGCTATAAACTAGATAGGAGCCCCCTCATTTTGGATCATTCAGTTATGTGTATTTTAAGCTATTCGTTTTGACTTCTGAGCACGCTGGCTGTTTAGCTAGTCTGCAACACTGTTTAGTGCATTGAGTGTCTCTGTTCGAGATCTCACCCTTAGTCTCGGGGGACTTCGAGTGCCTGCTCGGGCAAGGTATTTCCATTGGTATTTCAGCATTAGTTTTTATTATCATTTCAGCAGCAGTTTCATCAGCTTTTTGGAGGACTGCGCAGCACTTGGAGAGGGACGCAGTTCTTTTTGGTTGCAGTGCTGGATTGGGGTTTGCAGGTGGATTTATGCAGGGAGATTGAGCAGGGGTCCAGTTCTTGTCTCATTAGAGGATTTTGACAGGGTTTTTGGCAGTGTTTCAGGCGGAGTTTGGAGGGGTTTTTCTCAGTGGCAGCGTAGGGCATTGAGAAACTGCGCGGAACGCCAAGAGGGTGTTTTTCACGGGTCGGCTATTCCAGGAAATCTTTCTGGGTTATTCTGGGTTTTTTGAGTAGAGCCCAAATCTAGAGTTTCAGCGTTTTCCGAGGAGGGGAGCAGCCCTGAATCATCATTTGTTCTCTAACAGCAGCAGCAGCATCCATGTAGAGAGGCCATTCTTGTCATTCTGAGAGTATTTCTTCACTTGCCTTGTGCAAGTCGAGGTGCCATATGTCTGATCACCTCTTGTACTCATTTTATTGCTCAGTATAATAATATTCCTTAGCCTTTCTTGTATATCTGCTTATATTTCTAGTTTATGTTATTATTTGTTGTTTTACTGTTATTTATCACTTCTGGGTTACTATATCATTTGCACGTATTTGGTTGGAGTTTGTTGTGGTTTTGAGGGATATTCCGAGTTAGGAATATTACCGTGGTATCAGAGCATAGATCTGGCTCAGCCTGTGGAGCTAGCAATTTATGACACCAGGCGAAAATGTTAAAAACCCTACATTTGTTACAGAGGTAGGAGGTACAGAGACATTGGACGTAGGTTGGAGAATACCTACGGGGAGGGAGACTGTGTTCCCGTGGTGGACGCAGAACAGGAGGAGCCTGTGGTAGACGCAAAACAGAGAGAGCCAATAGTGGACGCAGAATAGATGGCGGATGAGGATGAGAAGAGATTTGCGGATATGCTTCTCAAAGCAGTGCAGGATCTGTCGAGGCAGATTGAGGTGATGGGGCAGAGATTCACAACAGTAGAGGCCAGATAGTGAGAGAGCCCACGAGTTTTTCAGATTGGTGAGGGATCAGGTGCATCCCATCACTTGCCAGAGTAGCGTGATACTGCGCAGCAGGTGGCCTCACATGCCCCTACCCGCTCTACCATGCCCACTTTCTTAGGAGCAGACACGGGGGTTGTAGCCCAGCAGGAGGCAGAGCCTGGACATATGGGCGATTATTTTGCAGAGTACCAGGCCTATGGGCAGGAGTTCAGGGAAGCCCTCTCATTCAGAGATTTTGTTCAGCTCCAGCGGGATAGCAGACCTAGCGACCATCGCAGAGGGTATCGGCATTACCATGATGGCGATACCCACTTTGCAGCGAGTAGATTCCACTTGCCTATGTTTGATGGCTCATCAAACAGTTCAGCAAAGTCTTGGGTAGAGAAGCTGGACATTTATTTCCAGCTTAACCAGATGTCGAAGGTAGAGGCCATTAAGGTGGCAACGTTGCATTTGGATGGCGAGGCCCAGGATTGGTGGTTTCATGGGATGGTTACACTGGGGCACTCCACAACGACGACATATGCCGAGTTTACCAGGAGACTTATGGAGTGATTTGATCGGAGAGATCCAGAGCAGCATTTTGTTGAGCTGACGGGGCTCAAGCAGACAGGGAGCCCAGAGACCTACATTGCAGATTTCTTGAGGGTCTCCGTGATGGTGTTAGACCTATCCACGACACGGAGGGTCTATATGTATGCTGAGGGGTTAGCAGAGCCACTTCGGTGTTTAGTCCGATCCACTAGACCGGCCACACTCCAGGACGCTATCAGCAGGACCCGGGACTTACAGGATGTCTTACCCAAGACCCGGACACCTTACCCCCAGAGACAAACTTTTCAGTCCAAGGGGAAGGATGTGAGGATTCCTCCTCCAAAGGGGAATCCAGGACGAGTACAGCTTGACAACGATGCTAAGCGGGAGCTGAAGAAGAAGTGGTTGTGCTTCACTTGTTAGGAGCCATGGGCACCAGGACATAGAAGTGCTGCTGGCAAAGTGCATTTTATTGAGGTCTTCTCCGAGAGCAGTGGAGAAGAGGATGACGAGGAGGATGTGGAGGTAGGAGATAGCCAAACCATATAGGGACCTTTGCCACCTCCACCACCAGTAGCAGGTGGTGCATCTTTTGCACCCACTGGAGGGGCCCTTGCAGCGTTGCGGGGAGTTCCCAAGTATCTGATGCTACGTGTACGAGGGACAGTACGTGGCCAGCGCGTATCAGTTTTGGTTGACAGTGGGACAACCCACAACTTCATCGATGCACAGATGGTTGAGCGGAGGGGTATTCAGACAGAGAGCTTCGATGGGTTTTCAGTATTGGTCCCAGGAGATCAGACCATGACGTGTGCTCGTTATGTTCCGGAGCTTTCGGTGACGATGGGCACCTACACATTGACTGACCACTTTTTCGTGGTTGATATTCCGGACACTAACATGATACTGGGTGTCTAGTGGCTTATTACTCTAGGGAAGGTCACGACGGATTGGAAGACCCTAGAGATGGAGTGGGATGATGAGAAGACCGGGAGGCATGAGAAGATATGGGGGCAGCACACATATCCGCCTCAGACTGTGTTAGCTCATCGGATGGAGGCAGTCTTCCGGAAGGGAGACATAGAGTGGGCAGTGGAGCTGCGTGCATCAGAGGCAGGGACTACAGGGCAGACGGTACATCCAGAGATCCAGTCCATCCTTGATCAGTATGCCATATTGTTTGGAGAAATTCCACTAGGACAACCACCGGAGTGGGGGTTTGAGCACACTATCGAGCTTGAGCAAGGCATCCAAGCAGTGATCACCACCCCCTATAGGCACCCCAAGGCCTATCGAGACGAGATTGAGCGGGCTATGCAGGAGTTGCTGGCACTTGGGCACATTTGTCCTAGCACGAGTCCTTTTGCTTCTTCCGTGGTGTTGGTGAAGAAGAAGGACGGTACATTGAGGATGTGCATTAACTACAGGGCCCTGAACAAGAAGACCCTGAAGAACAGGTACCCCATACCCAGTATTGATGAGTTGATGGACAAGTTGAGGGGAGCACGATTCTTCTCAAAGATTGATTTGAGATCTGGGTACCATCAGATTTGCGTGAGGGAGCAGGATATTCCCAAGACCGCCTTTAGCTGTCACTATGGGCACTTCGAGTTCTTGGTGATGCCTTTTGGGCTAACCAACGCCCCAGCTACATTTCAGTCCTGCATGAATCAAATCTTCCATAGTCATTTGAGGAAGTTTGTGTTGGTATTCTTCGATGATATTCTCATTTACAACAGGACTTGGGAGGAGCATCTCTAGCACATTGAGATAGTATTGCGTATCTTACAGGAGCAACAGTTCTATGCCAAACTCTCCAAGTGTGAGTTTGGGTTGACAGAGATGTTGTATCTGGGACACATCATAAGGGTGGATGGAGTGAGGGTCCACGAGGAGAAGATCAGGGCCACCAGGGAATGGCCGAAGCCGATAAACGTGACAAAACTTCGAGGATTCATTAGCATTTGCACTTACTACCGGAAGTTCGTCAAAGGTTTCTCATAGCTTGCTGCACCCCTGACAGATTTGAAGAAGAAGGGGGCATTTAGTTGGTCAGATATAGCGCAGTGAGCCTTTGACAGGCTCAAGGAGGTTATGAGCAGTAGCCCAGTGCTTGCATTGCCAGATTTTACGCAACCATTTGTCTTGGAGTGTGATGCATCGAGAGAGGGGATCGGCGCAGTATTGATGCAGGGAGGTCACCCTATAGCACTTGAGAGCCAGAAGCTCCTTCTGCACGAGAGGTTGTATTCCATATACGACAAGGAGATGCTGGCCATCATGCATGCATTGGCTAAGTACAGACAGTATTTGGTAGGCAACAGGTTCAGGGTGAGAACTGATCACAACAGCCTCAAGTTCTTTCTGGAGTAGAAGCAGCTACAAGAGAGGCTGCAGAAGTGGATCAGTAAGATCCAAGCATATGACTTTGACATTGAGTATGTCAAGGGTAAGAACATCGTGGTAGCAGATGCCCTTTCACGTAGACCAGCCACGTTGTCTCTTATGAGCTTGGATATAGATTGGAGGGCTCGACTCTTAGTAGAGTACTCCAAGGACAGGTTTGCATGTGAGGTTCTGGATCGGCAGGTGGCAGATAACAGGTACAGGGTGGTCAATGAGATCATCTATTACAGGGACCGGATCTTCTTGACTGAGGGGTCACAGCTCAAGAAGAAGGTACTCCAGGCATCACACGATTCACCTTTGGCAGGACATCAGGGGTTTACCAAAACCTACAGGGCCATTAGAGAGAGGTTCTCATGGAAGGGCCTCAAGGAGGATGTGCTCCAACACATCCAGGAGTGCGATGTTTGCCAGAGGAACAAGGGAGAGATGAGCCATCCCGCGGGTTTATTACAGCCTCTTCCCATTCCGGAGGGGAAATGGGAGAGCATTTCGATTGACTTCATCACAGGGTTGCCCACGGTACAGGGCAAGGATTGTATCTTTGTCGTCGTTGATCAACTGACGAAGTACGCACATTTCTTTGCCATATTCGCACTCTATACAGCGCCACAGGTGGCCAAGCTGTTCTTTAGGGAGATCTTCAGGCTACATGGTCTTCCTAAGACTATCGTCAGTGACAGGGACAGCCGTTTCATTGGCGGGTTTTGGCAGGAGCTTTTCCGATTGGTGGGGACGGAGTCGACACCGAGTACCAGCTATCACCCACAGACGGATGGGTAGACAGAGATAGTTAACAAGTGGCTGGAGGGCTACTTGTGTAACTATGTCAGTGGGCAACAGCGAGTATTGCTGAAGTGGTTGCATCTGGGGGAATACTGCTACAATACTTCACATCACATGTCCATTGGTATGTCACCATTCTATGCCTTATATGGGTATCATCCTTTATCTTTTGTCAACGTGATGTTTGGTGATAGCAGGGCTCCTAGAGCCAAGATTTGGATCCAAGAGAGTCAGGATATCCTCCGAGCTCTCAAGGATAACATGGCTGCAACGCAGAACCAGCAGAAGCTGTATGCCGACAGGGGTCGGGTGGAGAGGCAGTTCGAGGTAGGGGACATGGTCTACCTACGATTACAACCATACCGACAGTCATCACTGAAGCAGAAGGGGGCTGAAAAGCTCAAGCCCCGCTTTTATGGGCCATACAAGGTGATACGCAGGATTGGACAACTTGCATATGAGTTGGAGCTGCCCCAAGGCAGCAAGATTCATAACATTTTTCATGTATCATGCCTAAAGGAGGCATTGGGGCAATAGGTGACCGTGACAGATGAGCTACCACCCATGGATGATGAGGGGCATTTGGTATTGTAGCCGAAGGCTATCATTGACACTAGGGAGAGGTAGCTGCGGAGCAGGACGGTCCGGGAATTCTTGGTGAGGTGGAAGAATTTGCCGGATGAGGATGCCACTTGGGAGAATGAGAAGATCTTACAACATCCATCACTTCAGTTGCTTGAGGACAAGCAACATTTTGCCGGGGGAGACTGTAATATTCTTAATTAGCTATGGCTAATTGGAATATTCAATTTAGTTCAATTTTTTCCTTTTATAGTTATTTGTAAATAAAAAAGTGAGGAAGGGGGAACATAACTCACTTCAGAATAAAAAGTCACTTCCTAGGTAGCACAACGTCGTGACTTAAAGGGGAGCCAAGGGGGCCAAAGGGGGACGCAGAAATGGAGCCCATGCAGACACATGGAGGAACTGCGCAAGAGGAAAAGAACACGTGGCAAGAGGGGAATCACGCAGGAGGAGGTGAGCCTAGCGATTGTGAGAGGCAGAGGCTATAAAATAGATAGGAGCCCCCTCATTTTGGGTCATTCAGTTATGTGCATTTTGTGCTGGTCGTTTCGACTTCTAAGCACGCTGACTGTTTAGCTAGTCTGCAGCATTGTTTAGTGCATTGAGTGTCTTCGTTCGGAGATCTCACCCTTAGCCCCGGGGGACTTCGAGTGCCTGCTCGGGCAAGGTATTTCCATCGGTATTTCAGCAGTAGTTTTACTATCATATCAGTAGCAGTTTCATCAACTTTTTGGAGGACTGTGCAACACTTGGAGAGGGACGCAGTTCTTTTTGGTTGCAGTGCTGGATTGGGGTTTGCAGGTGGATTTATGCTGTGAGATAGAGCATGGGTCTAGCTCTTGTCTCATTGGAGGATTTTGGCAGGGTTTCTGGCAGTGTTTCAGGCAGAGTTTAGAGGGGTTTTCTTCAGTGGCAGCACAGGGCATTGAGGAACTGCGCAGAACCCCAAGAGGGTGTTTTCCGGGGGTCGGTCATTCCAGGAAAGCTTTTTGGGTTTTTCTGGGTTTCTTGAGTAGAGTCTGAATCCAGAGTTTAAGCTTTTTCCTAGGAGGGGAGCAACCCCAAATCATCATTTGTTTTCTAGCAGCTACAACAGCAACAGCACAGTGGTAGCATCCACGCAAAGAGGCCATTCTTGTCATTCTGAGAGTATTTCTTCACTTGCCTTGTGCAAGTCAAGGTGCCATATGTCTGATCACCTCTTGTACTTATTTTATTGCTCAATATAATAAAATGGCTTAGCCTTTCTTGCTGCATTTCTTGTGTATTTGCTCATATTTCCGGTTTATGTCATTATATGTTGTTTCACTGTTATTTATCACTTTTGGGTTACTATATCCTTTGCACGTATTTGGTTGGAGTTTGCTGGGGTTTTGAGGGTTATTCCGGGTTAGGAATATTACAACATGCCACTATTCATCTCCGTCATCTACATCAGTCATATGACTTCTCACTCATCTTGCAAGAGCACATGAAAGAAAGTGGGCTTCTGGTCGAAAGATACTTTATTCATTTTGCAATTAGGTGCTTATGTTTGTTTGTACTTTGGGCTTTTGATATGGATTACGAGGTGATCTGGAAGGAGCGGTTTTGACTGTGATCTTGTTCCCTCACCTTAATTGGGGGTTTAATCTTTGATCCTAGCCTAGTGTGACCTCCCCTAATGGCCCAATGGGTATAGGAGGGGCACTACTTGGGAAGCCCTGATTGAGATAGCATGTTCCATCTATCTCGATTCCATACTTACCACTTTCCATCTTACATTACAAGCCCTATATTCCACCATTCTCTGGGTTCAACGAACCATTTGTTCTCTGGGATTTGGCACTCGTACATTCTCATACTTGTGTAGGGCTTGGAACTTGGCCCTGGAAAGAGCAAATAATGGCCACAAAAGAAAAATCAAATAATATCAAAATGTAAAAGATGGTTGGGATATACAGATTAGCACGTGGGCAAAAGCCTAGCTTGAGCTCTACCTCACCCCTTAAGGCCATCACCTGGTTCCCGAGCACTGTATTGCTCCTAGACATCATGAAAGTAACCCTTGCATATCACAACCCCGATGTGCAATGAGATGCCTCATCACTAAGGGGTAATACAACCATTATACATTATACAAAGCAAGCTTTGACCCTTTGAGCTACAAGCAATAATACAAAGAAAAATCAAGAAAAAGGAAAAGATGTACAAGATGGTGGAAAAACAAAGGCTGGGTTGGTAACTCATGCATCCATGATTGCTCCCTCCTCACATCTATACACTGAGGATGTGGATCCCTATCATGTTAGTCCCTTTGACCGTGACACTTGGCCATGAAGCCTTCTCCCCTTTGTACCCATCATTGTTCACATAACACCTATTGGTTGAAGGGTGAATTGAGGAAATGTCACTTGAAACACCTAATATGGTTGTCCTTTAGCCACTCCTACCTAGGGAGGATTATGAGATCAAAGCTCCAAATTTGGAAGGGAATCCTTATTTGAAATGTCAAATAGCCCTTTACTTTCAAGCTTGGTTCACTTAGATGCAAAAATGATAATTGTACCTAATGATTTGTTGCTTACTAGATTTTGTGATGTGATTGTTAGGTGGTTCCACATCCCATTCCACATCTCATTCCACATCCATCACTTGGGCCACCTTAACGGGGACCTAGGCCTTTAGAGAAGCATATTGACACCCACAAGTAGAGTGTCGAGATCCATGGTACTCCAAGCAACAACAAAGCATCACACACACCCTTGGGCACCTCCAACACCCATAGTGTTTTGGCACTTTGCCCTACATTTGATGACTTTTGGGATGATCCACCTGGACCCAACATGCTCCCATTTGGCTTGGCACTTCATGAAATATCGCTATTTATTTAAGGGCTCAAATGAGGATAGTCTTACCCCTTGAGACATGGGAGGGCTAACATCACCTTGGAGGCCCTCAACGTTGTAGTAGAGATTGACACTATGGCCATTTGGAGACCCATGAGACCACCTTTATGCCCCAAGATGAAGTTTGGGGACCACAGAGGGATATTGATAGAGATTTGAGGGCCAACCTCAAAGGATGATTTTAGACGACTTCTACACCTGGCTTGGAACCAAGAAGCCTCACCGCATGAGTCATATAGCCCTACACTGTTTCTTTTTGGTAGCTTGGGAGGTACTCCAAGCCCTAGGGTTCAAGGTTTGGAGGTATGAGCACCAGAAAAGCACTTTGTGGACTTGGAACCCAAGGTATGCGCTTTGCACCCAAGCATGTGGGTGTGAATGCATGAGGATTTTTGGGCATGTGATGATTTGAGATGATAGAGGATCTCGAGAGCAACCAAGAGCAACAGAAATCACTCAAATCCGAGTTGTCTATCATGAGATATTAATTTTTGAAGGTAATGAGTGGGTCTAATTAAGGTCGGCTACGTAATTAGAGGCCTTATGACAGGTTGTCAAGCCCACATGTGTGATTTGATGGGGCCCTCATGTTTGGATATAAATATGAGGTGATTGCAAGGCACTTGGATCATCCAAGTGCAATAATTCATTGGAAGACATCTTCTATGGTAGCCACAACTCAAGAAGGAGAGGGACGATGTACATAAGGGACTATTTTGAGGTCTTTTGTTGGGTTTGACAGGTCCAAGGAGTAGTAGAGGCAATTCGAGGTAAGTTTGGGTTGTTTGGTGCATGATTGGAGTGGTTTCTTCCTTGTTTTGGAGGGCCACATGCTCTGTGAAATTGCAGAAGCACTGTAGGTTTGTTCTGGGCTTGTTTGAGGGGCCACAAGGCCTAATTCTCATAGTAGAAGCAAGGTACAGGTAGCGTGGGTAGGAAACATAAAGAAGGAGGCAAACCACAGTGAAAGGAAGGATTGTTGGAGGAGTTTGAGAGGGCTGACGTGGATTATATCTATGCCCTAACCAGGTTGCACCAACTCATAAGGTATGTTGATGTTTTCATGTTGAATTGTTGCTAAAGGATGGCGTCCTAGTTTGGACAAAGATATTGGGCATCTCGTGGTTGGTGGAGGGCAACAAGTAGATGTCCAGAAGTAGCCCTAGAACAGGTGACAAGGACTTTGGACAACTGTGAGTTGGGTGAAGTTTTGGTAGCCTAAGTAGCTCCTTGATGAACTAAGGAGGCTACTAGAGGAGGCAAATTGTAGCTCAAGGCTTAGCCATCTAGAGGAGCAGATTGTTGGAGTTCGTTTTCATCATTGGAGAAGTGACATTTAATGGGGATAGGTAGCAACCCTCCTACCATATGTTAGTTTTCAGTAGAGCAACACAGGAAGACTATAGTGGGAAGAAGACCCTGAGTAGTTGAGGAGTAGCAGTGGGCAGTTGTGAGTTGTTCACAAATGGAGTTGTGAACAACTCAATAGGGGTTTTGATGTGTTGATGCGTTGATGTACAAACGATCAATGAGAGAGCAGATTGGATAGCCGAGATTCAGTGGCCAGATGGACTTGGAGCATTCATAAAGGCAGTGATGCAGATTGGGAGTGAGGGACCTGCAGGTGTACAGGATATGACAAAGAAGCTGTGATCATCGACTACATCAGCTAGACCGTCAGATTATCTTGTATTTTGTATTCTTGTACTTGTGGATATTTGAGGGCCATTATCTCTGGTACAGAAGCCCTAGATTGTTGTATTATATCAATTGGATTAATATAACGAAGATTGGGTTATTGTACAAAATTGTGTATATTTTGTGCACTAGGAAATTTACTGTTGTTTATATTCAGTTGTGTAAATTAGCTTCATTGTGATTCTTGGTTTGGTAGCGTCAATGATTTAAGATTCTATCCTAGATACCAGGATGATGGAAAAACAACACACATGGATGATCTCAACCCTACGACTCACACATGTGGGCAAATCTTTATGTTTTATGTCTTTGCTAGTGGGTTGGCTTGTAACCTACCTCATCATTGTGATTTTACTTGTTGATTAAGGGATTTTATGCTTAATTGTATCTATTCCTCCTCATATAAATAGAGGAGAGGACACTTTGTTATTGATCATCACTGGTAATTGATTATTTCGACCTCTTGAGAATATCAACATCTTTGTCTTGTGGAGTAAATTGGATCTATGAATGCATTTTGATATTTCGGGCTACTCACTTGTCTTTGGAGCTATTATTTTGGATCAATAGATGGAATTTCATGCTGCTATCTTGTAAGTGAGCAATTTGTTGGATAAATCTTTTCTTTATGTCTAATGTATGGAATATCTTGAATCGAGGGTTTTCTATTGTGCCCTAGTTTATTGAAAATTTATTTGATAGAATCTAGATATCAATGTTGCATACATTACTCATGAATAACATGTGAATGATAATCCTAGTGGTTAACTTTGATCAATTCTCCCATAAAACTTCTTGATCCATTACCTAGGTAATCGCTAGGGTTTTTGATGCTAGGGCATCAATTTTCCTTCCTCCTGAGCAACTTTTAGCTATCTAATCAACTCATAGACTCCATCCTCTCAAGGAGTAAGCATTGGCCTACTTTGTTTGTGATTAAATTCACTTTTCATCCATAAATTTTATCTCTTTTTCTCTTGACCTAATTGGACCCCTTGAAGGCCAAGTGTCCAAGCTAGGGCTTGGTGCAAATTTCTAGGGAGGAAGTATTTTCAGCATTGAAGAGCCTAAACAATGAGACAATAGTATTTTCCACAAAATCTCTCCTTTTGGTGGGCATCCACTTCAATCTCGTCCATAAATTCCTTATCACTTGTCATCTGGCCTAGGGTCAACCGTAGTTTGGATTTAGCTTCAACGTGGGGGCTTCTTGAGGGTTTCATGTACCTTGGCTTTGTTGGAATACATTGTTGGAAACCCTTTCTCTTCACCTTGACCTTTGGCCATCCCAACTATCAACTCATTAAGCAAGCCCTAGGTCTTGTATTGTATTTAATAAGTCTCTCTCTAAGGAAAGCTTATTGCCTCCTCTTGGAGCCTTGAGCCCAAATTGTGTCTTTCCATTGAAGACATCTTGGTCACCCTCATACCTTCAAACCTAGAATATATATTAGGTGACCATCCACATACTCGGACTCTTCCCATTGGTGAAAGTCCATAAAGAGCAAGGGGCTTTGGCTGTGGTGACAGTTTGCCACTACCCTATTGTTGTCACTTGGTATAGTAATAGCCTTGTAGGGTACCCCTCTCCACGGTCTTTTAGATTTGCGACAACATGACTAATTCTTTTCAACAATTGAGAAATTGGAAAATTGAAATAACACAGGCAGAACAAGTTATTAACTGATTTTATTCCTCGAATTTTGTTCCCATGCATCCTCTTCAACCTAATGTGATTAATCTCTGCCACAATTCTCCTAACCTCCCTTGCAACATTTGTGCAAGTTGGGCTACTTAGTTTTGGAATATCTATAAATTGCACTGGAGTTTTTCTTGCTTCACCAAGACCATAAATCTTTGATACAACATTGATAAACCCTTCTTTCACCTCTGGATTGCCTATTGTTGCAACTTTCTCTAGTCTTTCTAGAGTCCAAGTACCTCTTGGATTTAAATGCACAAGCAACCATATGAATAGGGGGTGTTTAGATTATTCCAACTCTTCTCTATCATCTTTTGGAGTTCTTTAAAAAATCCAATGGATCTCATTCTGATGGATGATGGACTTTATTTTGCTGGTCGTGTTATTAGTTTCCTCATAGATTTTTGCAAGTCTAACAGAATATGTATTTGCATACTTTATGATTTCCATTATATGAGATGCAAATGAGCCAATATTTGCATTCATTCTACGAGTTGCCATAACAAATCATTTGATTTACTTTCTTGCCAAGTTCTGTTTTCGACTTCCACCATCTAGACATCTCACCACTAATAGCAGTAGATTGTGTTGTTGCCTTAATCCACACCTGAGATTATTGTGGAGAAAGTCTTTAACTCCACTTGGTGCGGCCTTGAGAGCAAGATTTGAGTTGAGGCTATCACTCAATTCTCAACTCCTTTGTCTAGGCTTACTCCCAGCAAAGACAAGGGCGATGGACCCTAAATGATGTCTAAGGTTCAACTAGGTCAAAGCTAGCAAGTTAATTTTCTAGGAGTTAATAGAAGATGATTCAAGATACTTCAATTATATGTAGCATTCAGTTACAAGTACATGCTCAATGAGCACATGCATCCACAAATATAGCTAAATAAGACCAATGCCCAAATATGGGTACTTGCTAAGGATATTCCAAGTAACTATACAACTTTGTAAAAGCTTGGAAAGAAAACAAAGCGCCATAAGATAAATGCTTCCAAAAGCAGTCCTGACAAGTTATAACTTTAGCAAGTTCAACAAATGAAACAAGTGCTTGAGCATGAAATATATGCTTATCAACTTGGAAAAAATGCTTAAGTGATAAATGTAATACTTGAAAGTAAATAAGATCTATCCTAGATAAGGGATTAGTTTTGAATGTGAGCACATAAACCACAAATTGAAGTGATGATGCTCCTTTGTAGTGTACCTTCTTTGTAATGTGATGAGATTATCTTGGTTAATTTCAAGTTACCTAAGTTCTAAAACCAATTTCAAAGAACTCTGTTTCCCCAGACCTCACCCTCGCCTAGGCCTTGAGCTCAGAGTGAGGAGTCAATAGGGGATGAAGGATCCCTATTGTCTACTTCAACCAACTTATGTTGGAGGTTGATTTGCTAGTGCAATGATTGAAAAGAAGAGATTGCTCGCAAAGTAAGTGATACTTGAAAAGTAAAGCAATTTCAAGAATTTAGACAAATCGAACCAATGATTGTAAGACAATGTGAAAGCAGGTTAATCCACCAACTATGGAAGAAATGAAATAATAACAATATGAAAAAACAATACAACTAGTGAGCTAAGCCACCCAAGATCATTCACCATGTAGCATGTAAAATGAAGTGATTAAGCTAGAGTGTTTGAATGCAATAATGAAAAGTAAGTTAAAGATAGTGGTTATCAAACTAGCTTACTCAAGTAAATCAAAGCAAACAATGAGACACTCAAGTACCACACAAAGACACCTTCCCCAAATGGGGAAAAGGGTATGTGAAGGGGAAGAAATCCTCAAGCTTCCAAATATAAATTTACTTTTATTAGAATCCCTCTTATAAAATGAGGGATGGGGAATGGAATTGGAGAGAGGCTTACAATGAAATCCTTTGAGAGGACAAAATGCTTTCTCCCATGCTTAGTGAGTTACAATGAGAAAGTTACGAATAACCACCTCTTTAAAGAGACTGATTGTAGGTTACAAATTTGAGTTTTGCTTGACCACAAATCTGATCCTCTTATCACTTTCAAAAGAAATCCAAATTTCTGTGATCCGAATTTTGTCCGAAGTCTTGTAATAGACCTCCAAGTCTTTGAGAAATAAGGCCGATATTACGAGGAATGATATCTGAGGCTAAGAACCAAAGTTCTGCGTTACATCTCTATGGAGGTTTGAAATTCAAGTCATGTAGCCTTTTATTGTGGTTCAAAGTCAGCCTTCTATTGTACTACAAATACTTCTCTCCTTGATTGAAGTTCTGTGGAAGGAGATTCCAAATAATTACTTCTGGTAGATATTCTTGTCAGTTGAAGGAATGTAATGGATTTAATCTTGGACAAGGAAGTTTGTTGCATTTCTGGATCTGAACTTGAGGCTTGTGGTAAGACCAATGTTTGAGAATTATCTCAGCCTTGTTATCATCTTGTGTTATGGTCAATCAACAATTGTGTGGACTAAGTTGAAGTTTGAAGTTCAAGGGTAAGTGAGCCTCAGTCCGAAAGGATCCTCATTTGAGGTATGAAATGTCATCACAAGATCTGAGGTAAGGAGATCTTGTCAAAATCTTGTTGAAGTCCTCCTTTTTGTGCGACATTCAATACGATGATCGATATCCAAATATTTGAATATGACACCTTTTTTCGAGCCTCATCTTTCCTAAGTATATCTCTGCATCTTTGAAAACATTTGTGTTATTTCTGTGGACGGTAGAGTCAATGTGGCTTATATATATATATAAAGTTAAGCACTGATAGAAAGCTGATTTTGGGAATCCAAACTTATGGGGGTCAAATTTAAAGTGTTTTGTGGCCTAGTTTCATCAGTCATTCGAGCTGTAGTGAGGTATGGTCACTTAATTATGTTACAAAGATAAAGGAAGCCTGTCACTTTGAATCATAGATTGTGTATATGCTTTTAAGTTCTGAATTGAAGTAGCACTCTAGGAAATATGTTGTATGGATGTAAGCTCAACGTTGGGCATTTTTAAGGTCTTTGTTGTTGTATCATAATACATTTGCATCTCATGTAGTAAGCAAGGTTTCTTGCATAAATTAGTTGGCGATGCGTCAGAATTTCAGAGTTTTTGTGGCAAGAGATATTGGACCATTTTCTGCTCTTGTGGGAAAGTCTTGGCTCCTTGTGATTTATGAGGAAGTTCATTACCGAGAATCTTGATCCTATGGTAGGTAAAGAAGGCCTAGGACTTGGAAGTTGAGGGTATTGATTTGTTCTTGTAATAAGCAAGATGTTTTATATTGCTGTCATATAGCCTTGATGGGCCCTGATGTATAATGGATGACTGCTAGGGTTATAAGAATTGATGCCCTACTAATGTCTGAGGATATAATTGAAAGACATTAAGAAATGATCAAAGTTGCAAGTCTGGTATATCTTAAAATGAGAAGCCTACTCTATCATCTGTTGCCATGGAATGTGCCATATTCCCTTTGAATGAAGATTAAAGGTCATTGACGATGTCATCTATTGTCGTTTGTGACATTATAAGACTGAAAGTCTTAGATTATTTTGAAAACCTTAGCAAGGGTTTGACCCTAGGGTTTGAGGACAAAACCCTAGGATTGATGTGGACATTGAGGACATATATGAGGAAGACCTAAGACAAAGCCCTAAGATTGTTGGATACACAATGAATGTATGGGGTTTGTACACTTTAGAACAATCTTGAAGAATTATCAAGATAAAAGGGATTGATTGCTTCTGCTTGAAAGAAGAAACCCTAGCTTCTAGAAGATTTGACATTTTGATGACGAGTATGATTTGCAGGTTGAATACAAGAAGGTTGAAGGTTAAGAGGGAGCTATTGTGTTCTCAAAAGATAAGTATTTTGAATTTCTTTTATTTTCTTATATATTGTCACTCACGATATGGAATCTCTGATGTCCTTTATGGTGTGGACTCCTTGACGATGTTATGGACTCCATGATGATGTAAACTTCGTGATGATAATGTAGACTCATTGATGATATGAATGATGATGTGGACTTATGATTCATTGATGATGTGTATTTTTTTTAATGATGATGTGGAATTATGATTCATTGATGATGTGTACTTTTTTTAATGATGATGTGGATTTTTAGATGATGACATTGACTCATTGATGTTGTGGAATTCTTAAGGAGGACATTGACTCTCCTTAATAATGTGGACTTGGGCTCCTTGATGAGTTGAACGAGATTTGATTGAACCCATGAAGACTAAGGTCAAGAGGGCGCTGACACACTCTCAAGAGATAAGTACTTTCTTGCTTATTTTATTGTTTCATTATGAGTCTCTTGTCTTTGTATTTCTTACTTGCCTGTGGCAGCAGATGAAGAAGGATGGAAGAACAAAGACACGAAGACTCGTGATTGGATGAGTTTTTTGGACTCAGAGGGAGCATATAAGTTCAACCATTTTTTTAGATTCATGAAGAAATGAAGTTTGTTGCGACTTCCAAGATGAAGATGGCTATAGGTTTGAAGAGCGATGTTGATCCATATTTGCTAGAGATGAGCATGCTGTGTACTCATTACATGTTTCTGACAAAAGCTGAGTGTAACGACCCATATAAATAATTAACTAATATAAATTTTAGACTTTATATTAATTTTTATATGATAAACTTAATAAACAAAAATTAATAAAAATAAATATGAGTTAAGCTTTAAAAATAATTATGAAATAAACTTTATAATAAATATAAATTTAAACTTTAGAAATAAATAAATTAAATTCATAAAATTAAAGTTTATAAGTTAAAACCTTATATAAGAGGTAACGCCTCAACCAAACCGGGGGATATAAACAAATTACATAGGTCAGTTAGATGGAGATCGGAGAGTGAAATGCATGCGGAGGCGTGTCATGAGGAGAAAGAGCGGTGGCCGTAGGCGGGAGGGCGGCCACCGCCAAGCCTGCTATTATAAAACCAGTGGACTGAGCCGATCTGAGGAGGAAAAATCGGAGGAGAGCAGGAGGACAGAGGGCAGAGAACCAGGCAAACAAGAGCTTGCATTTGATCTGAGGTTCTGGGCACGGGGGTAGTGAGCTTCGGAGAGAAGCTTGCTGGATTAGCTGGGAGGAATTGGTTTCCTGGTAATCGAATCAGCTTCAACAGGAGAGGAGAGCAGGAGAACAGGAGCAGACAGCAGATCAACGCACAACAGTTCAGGTAAGCCTTGAAATCCCTTACAACTCTGCATATTGTTTGCTTACATCAGTTATTGGTTCACTGCACATGGTATCAGAGGTATTGTTCAAACCCTTCGACTGTATAGGCCTACGCTCGTGTAATTTTTCTTTTTTTTGTGTGGCTGAGTTCTGTTATGTGAAAACTGTAGCAAACAAAACCTTGCCCTATCTGCTCAGCAGTTCAGGCGAATGACAATCGTCTTCACCCGGCTCTCATTCATCACCCTCCCGCGAGCCTTGAGCGAATTTGAGCTCGGCCCGACGTAAGCCTGTTTCACCATTAAGGTTTGCCATCCTTCCGTCCATTCTGTTTCCCACATGCTCGATGGGAAGGCTTTCAATATCAAGGTTTCGTCGGAGGGGTTTATTGAACTAAGAGATGTTCCCGTGGAATTGGCAATAAGAATGTATCGGAAATGGATGTCTGTATGCATATCAGCGCTCTCGGCGTTGGCCATGCATTTCACATTTGCAATTATTGTACAGCTGTGTTTCTCCGCTTCCGTTTTTCCTATCATTATCATGATAGTCGGCACTGTGTTTCTTTGGATGATATGCGGTGGATGGTGCAGAAGATGGGTGACGCCAGGATTGAAATTCGGGGTGAGAGAGGCTCGAACTCTCGACCTCAGGATTTCTCAACGCTAGCTATGAGACCTACGCGCTAACCAACTGCAGGACGGCTACGGCATTTCCAAAACGTCGTAGAAGTCTGGTCAGCTGTTTTCCAAAACGACGGCGTGGGCCGGTTTTCGTATGTCCCCTGCTCGGGGCCCGTGAGACTGCCCCTGTTCACCGGGAAACTTCTCGAGCATGCCGCGATACAGCGCCGTCGTCTGGAGATGGCGTGCTTATCTTTAGTTTGAGTTTCGAATTCGCAATTCCTTCCTGGTCAAAGGCTAGATTTTTATTCTGCCAAATAACAAACCAAAATTCAATCACATATGTTTGGAAATGTTTGTTTTCAAAAGTTTTAAGATTATAGGCATTTCCAGCTTGATCTCCCATCCTGATGTTTTTCAAAAACTACCGCAATCATATTTAGAACACACGTTATTTTTTAATTTTAAGATTGCTGATATTCCAGATGGGTCTTCTAAGGTCAAAGTTAGCATTAAATTCAGACTAGTACTCCTAGAAACTAGTCTTTCACTGTCTCACTTTACAGTTTTCAAAGTAAAACTGCCTGTTTCTGTCTGCAATAAATGTAATTTGGATTAAAATTATGTACAGGGTTCATGATCATAAATAACCTGCAGGATCATGCTGGATTTAAAAATAAAAAAATTATAATTGTTGACAGACTCCTTCGTGATCTTAACCTCCCTTGGATGTCATATGTTTAATGCTGATAAATTCCTTCAGATAAAAGAGAAAAACAGCTTTTTGGAACAGCATTAACTAACTAAGACAGAACTTGAATTTGCAAATGAATCCTCCAAAGACCATGAACCAACTAGAATATGTTGAGGTCTTCTTGTCCTCATTCAGTATGAAAATTGCTGATCCATTCACTGAACATTAGCAACAACAATATAATTTATGAGCCGACTGAAGTAGACTTTGTTCTTCTTTTCCTAACATGCTTTACAAATGTCCTATTTGTTTGCATGGTTGAACCGGCAAAATTAGATCCAACTAACATAAAATATTGCATTATGTTTGCAATGCATAGATCTCTTGATTCACATCTATTTTCAGTTTGAGTAGTCAGGTCTGATGGGCTTTCTTGTATCCAATGATATGCACACCCCTCGTAATCATTTTTTTACAATTAATTTCGTGGGATATCATTGAGCATTTCCACATCATTTGAAACTCTGGCTTTAATATAGAAGCTAAGTATCAGGACACCTCCAAACAGGGCCCATGTCATCTATCCTATGTATTGGACACCAATACGTGAAGACAGTGCTCAACACATGTTTGGCATGTGTCCTATTCACAAGACACATGCCAAATGTTGAATTTTCTACAAGGTTCCCCAGTAGAAGCCAATCTTCTGATCTGCTGATTACTACCAAATAATCTTCATTCAGTTTATTTTATGCCCCTGATATTATTGAGTCAATTATACACGGAATATTTCAACAGTAATGCAGTGAAAACAGTAAGATATAAAGAGACAGCCATGCACAATAAAGACAACTTTTCTTCTAGGAGAAATTGTCCTTCAGCAAGGTTCCCAATTACGAATTATCTTAGAAATCTTTGCCAAAATCCAAGTCCAAATACCAGTCAAACCTGGTCAAAATTCCAGCTAGTCAATGCTAGTCAAACTGCCCAAAACAGAGAAGTCAATGCTGGTCAGCAGTCAAGCTTGGTCAAACTTCAGAAAACTTTGGTCAATTCATCCTCTAATCTGATCCTTTCTGCAGCTGCTTCAGAAGATATACTGTTGTGTGTGAGAGGTCGAAATGAGAATGTCTCCTTGTGTATTTATACTTGTCAAATGGGTGGGTTGAATCGAGGATCACACCATTTCATGGTGGGGCCGACTTGACAGTTTGGAGCCTACATGGACCCCAAAAATTAAACTTTTTATTTTAATTTCCAAAATTTTCCTAGGCCGACTTAGGAGGCCTCTTGGCATGCGGGAATACCTCCCAATACTACACAAAAATCAACACCAAACACGTGTTAGACACATGCCCTCACTGCCCCCTCTTACAGTAGTGCATTGTCTTCCACATTTCACATAAACCATGGTTCAACCATCAAGGTCAAATAGAAAAGTTGAAGAAAAGGGAGGAATGCCCCCACTGATGTTGTCCCACCTCCATTTTGTTCAAGGTTTGCTAATGTTGCATCTTCTTTGAGAGTGTAATTATCCTAAACAAGAATGTAAGTGATATACAAGTCCGTAATAAACTTTAGATGTCTTACCTTAGGAACGAATAACCATACACTTCTGCATTATTCATATTAGGGTAGAAAAACCCTGCATTAGGAGAAGGAGGTCGCGAGACCACCCTCCTTGACCTCAGTACCAGTAAGATCCGCCTAGCGGGTAAAAATAGCAAAACTATACCCGTTTATGAATGTGAAGTCGCAAAAGAAATTATGCGTTAAATTCGGTTGTCTACCTCAAAAATTTTGATAAAATTTTATTATGTGTTCAGGAACCATTACGATGGTAAAGACGTATGAGCGACGACGACGTGATCGGGCAGCATCACCACCATTAATGCCGCCACCGTCACCATCATCGTCCCCATCATCACCACCCAGACCATTATCAACATCAATCGCCCCAGCACCAGAGTTGACTGTGATAATGAACTCCTTGGAAGCATTATTGGAGACATTAAAAGAATCCACTAAGGCTAAAACCAAAGAGGAATCTCATCATTTGGCTACCAGTTCAGTGGAACCAAAGAATTTCGAGCCCAGAAGATCGAAAGAAGACATCTCTAGGGAGCTTCAGAAAATCAGACTCCCGGAATTCTCAGGAGGTCGAGCAGGTGAACGCACTGAAGCGTGGTTGGAAGGAATGAACAGATGCTTTAGGTTAAAAGAATATTCATCTTCGGCAAAAACAAAAATTGCCGTGTTCCAACTAAAGGAAAGTGCCTTGATTTGGTGGGGAAATCTGGAAAAGCAGCTACACCTTACATCAGATAATGCCCCTTGGGAACTATTTGAGGAAAGGTTTCGCGCAAAGTATTTACCTCCATACTTTCAACAACAACAAGCAAGAGCCTTTCATACGTTAATTAAGGGAAGTAAAACGGTGGAAGAGTACGAGATAAGGTTTATGGAACTTGTAAAATACATTCACTACTTAGACTCGGATGAACGTCAGGCTGAACGCTTCATTTTTGGGTTAAATCCTCGCATCAGAGCCTTGGTAAGCATGTGGAAGCCATCATCAGTAACCGAGGCAGTCAAATGTGGTCGTTATGCAGAAGAGCACCTTGGGATCAAAAAGGATATGGGGCCAACAGGGCCTGTCCAATCAGGATTTCCAGGAAAGACTCCCCGGAACTTCTTCAGAGGGGGTAGCTCGAGGCCACCTTACGGTAACAGGTTTGCCCCAAGAAATATAGGGACGGGAGCTCCCATGGCAGTAAACACTATAGCCGCGGGATCATCAAACACCAGTCCCTGGGCATCTCGAAGGACCGCTAGTGGAGGAAGAAATTCGAGAGGAATCAACACGAGAGGACGAAGCTCGTTCTCTAGGAATTCACGCCCTGACTCAAGAGGATCAGCACCACTTAATTGTTGGGGATGCGGGGGACCGCACTTTCAACGGGACTGCCCCGAAGCTTCATTGAATATATTGCATAGAACTGGAAAGGAACCAAATTCAGACAACCGAGGTAATCATAGAATTCATGCAGTGGTCGACCACGACCAAGTAACATATCAATCCACTGTAGTGGAATCTTCAGGTACTATCAATGGTATAAAACTCAAAATTTTATTTGATACTGGTGCCACAAATAGTTTCATTTCATCATATGCATTAAACAAATGTGGGCTGGCAGCTCTAGACAAAATGATTTCCATCAAGTGGAAATGGCCTTAGGAGAACTCCAAATCATGGGCTTGAGTGTGGATCAATGCAAAATTGACCTAGGGGTCTGTTTGACTAAACTGAAAGTTTATGTCACAGCATTAGGAACATATGATCTTATCATAGGTATGGATTGGTTAGAAGCTCACCAAGCTTGGGTAGACTGTTATGGGAAAAGGATTTTAGGCATAAATGATGAAGGAGAAGCAATGCAAATTCAGGGAATCAAGAGGGAAGTCTCTTTACGTTACATTTCAGCAATGCAAATGAAGCGTTGTTTAAGGAAAGGTTGCCAGGCTTATGTAATTCAAGAAGTAAGCCAAGAAAAAGGGCCATCCCTAGGACAATATCCGGTGTTAGCCGAATTTCCAGATGTATTTCCAAAAGAACTACCTGGATTACCCCCGGTAAGAGAATTGGACCTTACTATTGAATTAAAGCCAGGTACCCAACCGATCTCTAAAGCACCTTATAGAATGACGGCTCCAGAACTTCAGGAACTGCAGATCCAATTAAAGGAACTACTGGATGTAGGGCATATTCGGCCCAGCACATCACCTTGGGGCGCTCCTGTAATTTTTGTGAAGAAGAAGGATGGATCTTTAAGATTATGCGTAGATTATCGAGACTCGAATCGAGCTACAGTAAAGAATCAATACCCTATGCCTCGAATCGACGATCTTTTCGATCAAATGAAAGGAGCTGCTGTCTTTTCAAAAATTGAACTTCGATCAGGCTATCATCAGTTAAGGATTTCTAAAAATGATATTCCCAAAACTGCATTCCGGACACGTTTTGGACATTATGAATTCACCGTGGTACCATTTGGGTTAACCAATGCACCAACAGTATTCATGAATCTTATGAATAGCGTTTTCCGTAAATATCTAGATCAATTTGTGCAAGTCTTTTTAGATGATATACTCATCTATTCCAAGAATAGGAAAGAGCATGAAGATCATTTGCGGATAGTATTGTCCTGTCTTAAAGAACACCAGTTGTACGGAAAACTATCGAAGTGTTCATTCTTTCAGGAAAAGATTCATTATTTTGGGCACATCATTTCAGGGGAAGGGATTTTGGTAGATCCTGAGAAAGTAAAGCGATCATGGATTGGCCAATACCGAAAAATGCTCATGAGATACGAAGCTTTATGGGTTTAGCCGGGTATTACTGAAGATTTGTAGAAGGGTTCTCCAAAATCGCAAAGCCAATTACAACTCTTCAGCGGAAAGGTGTTAAGTATGAATGGACCGAGGAATGTAGCAAAGCATTCTCTGAACTCAAAAGACTACTCACCAATGCAACAATTCTAAGAGTCCCTGACATGGACAAAGATTTTACAGTATGTACTGATGCATCCAAATAGGGACTGGGTGCAGTGTTGATGCAGGATAGAGGAGTAATAGCATATGCTTCTAGGAAGTTAAAACCTCATGAAGAACTCTATGCTACTCACGATTTAGAATTAGCTGTTGTAGTACTAGCCTTAAAGATTTGGAGACACTATCTAGTGGGACGAAGTTTTACACTTAAAAGCGACCATCAAAGTCTACAATATTTGTTCACCCAAAGAGACTTAAATGCGAGGCAACGACGATGGAGTGAATTTCTAAGTGAATATGACTTCGGGATATCATACATTAAAGGAAAAGAAAATGTAGTGGCAGATGCTTTAAGCAGAAGACCTCGGATACTTTCTCTCATACCCATTAAAGTAGACTTAAGACAACGAGTACTGGATCAACTTATAAAAGGCAGCTGGTATTTAAAAGTAAAAGCAAGTCCTGAAGGTAACAGGGTAAAAGAATCTAAATTTGAGGGATATGAACTAGAAAACGATGGAATCTTACGATTCCATGGAAGGATGTATATTCCGGATGATAAAGATCTTCAGGATACCATCCTTGGGGAAGCCCACAGAGCAGTGTACTGTGCTCATCCTGGAGTAGGGAAAATGTATGAGGATACCAAGAAACTCTTCTTTTGGGCAGGCATGAAGCGTGATATCACTCAATCTGTTGCAAAATGTTTGGAGTGTCAGCAAGTGAAAGCAGATCATTGTCACCCAGCAGGCCTTTTGCAACCCCCCGACATTCCTATGTCTAAATGGGAGACCATTTCTATGGATTTTATCACTGGACTACCTCTTACTTCTCAAAGACAATGCCATTTTGGTAGTGGCGGATAAATTAACAAAAAGCGCCCATTTCATTCCCGTGAGAGACACTTATGATGTTGCTGACGTAGCTCGAGTATTCATAAATGAAATTATCAGATTTCATGAAGTACCTAAAAAGATTATATCCTATAGAGATTCACGATTCACTTCTAGATTCTGGACTTGCATGCAAACAGCCTTAGGTACTCAGCTAAATTTAAGCAATGCTTACCATCCTGAGACTGATGGGCAAACTGAAAAAGTAAATCAAGTATTTGAAGACATGTTGCGAATGTATGTAATGGATCAGCAATCACACTGGGAAAAGTATTTACCCTTAGTCGAATTCGCATATAACAACAGTTACCACAACTCGATTTGGATGCCTCCATTTGAAGCTTTATACGGCCGACCTTGCAGAACACCGTTAAGTTGGGACAGGTTAGAAGATCGAGTGATAATAGGACCTGAATTAATCCATGAAATGGAAGCGCAGGTAAGGCAAATTAGGCAACGATTAAAGGAAGCTCAGGATAGACAAAAGAGTTGTGCTGATGCTCACAGAACTGATAGGAGGTATGAAGTAGGGGATCAGGTTTTCATCCGCATCAAGCCAAATAAAAGTACTATTCAATTCGGAAAAGGGACAAAGTTATCACTCCAATTTATTGGGCCATTTAAAGTCGTGGAAAGAGTGGGACCTTTTGCCTATCGTCTTGCCCTGCCACCTCACCTGCATAAAATTCATAATGTATGTCATGTTTCTGTATTAAGACATTACATAGCTGATCTATCTCATAACCTTCAATGGAAGGAATTGCAAGTATCAGACGAGGGAGTCATATCGGTCGAACCTTTACATATTCTGGAACGTAGGGTTCGACAGCTCAGGAATCGCCTGGTGGACCAAGTTAAGGTCCAATGGGACAAGTATAGTCCTGGATCCGCAACTTGGGAAAATACAGAGGACATATGTCAAAGATACCCTAGACTATGTCAATTTTGAAGGACTTTAAACTATGTTTTGTATATATTTTACTTCACTGCAATCAGAGACCCAGGACCATTTTTGAATGATTATAAATAAATGTGGAATTTTGTGACATAATATATGTTTAACTTCTGCTGGTACATGGATACCAAAACGATATATGTGGTTCATTTTATTAATTATAGTTGTCAAAGGAAAGTTAAGCCAGTTAAAGGGTTTTACTTCTAATAGAAATTTAGATACTGTAAATTTGTTTTATTTTTACATGTCAATATGATCAATAGAACTCAAGAAATGACTACATTTAGATGGAATTCAAAAGACATGCATAGAAAATGGTAAAAATATGTTATACTGAATAATACATGAGTTATTTTGAGTATGCTGATGCACATTTTCCAAATGCATAAGTGAGTGTATAATTGCAGATGAAAGTATATGATTCGATTACCAGGATGACCACGTGATGATAGAACCTCAGAACAATTAAAGATCCAAGTGATTCTATGATAGGGTGTTAACCCTAAGTTCTACTAGGAGGGGTGGAGGTGTTGCCCACCGTTTATCCTCCGAACCCTGGAGTCATGGGAGGACTGTGCGAGTCACGCTCCCCAGACGTTGTGATGATGTGCCGGATGCCTACTGGGAATCAGTCGGTATACCGACGGCTGTCACCTTAGAGTTTATGAATGGTTAGGTCAGTAAAACTGATGCCATGGCATACTCCAGTAGAGGACGGATAGGAGGGGAGCAAAAGAGATTGGGAAGGATAGGATGATGTTAGAATAGCTCGGAAACCTAGATAAGGAAAGTCAGGCCCATTAAAACCTTAAACCTAAACTCTAACTTCGGGACGAAGTTTTCCGAAGGGGGAGTGTATGTAACAACCCTTTTAAACTAATTAACTAATGTAAAGTTTAGACTTTATATTAAAATTGATATGATAAACCTCAAAAAAAAAAAATAAATAATAAAAACAATAAATATGAGTTAAACTTTAAAAATAAAATATAAATTAAATTTTATAATAAATATAAATTTAAAACTTTATAATATATAAAATTTAACTTCATAAATTAAAGTTTATAATAAAAAAATAATAAAAGCTAAAACCTTATGTGCGGTAATGCCTCAACCCAACCTGGGTTATAAGCAAAGTACATAGATCAGTGGGAAAGATCTGAGCATGGAATGCATGCGGAGGCGTGTCCGGAGGAGGAAGAGCGGTGGCCGTAGGCGGGAGGGTGGCCACCGCCAAGCCGACTAGTATAAAACCACTGGACTGAGCCGATCACAGGGGAACGGAGCAGGAGGACAGAGGGCAGAGAGAACTAGGGAATCAAGAGCTTGCATTGATCTGAGGTTCTGGGCACGAGGGCAGTGAGCTTCGGTGAGAAGCTTGCTGGATTGGCTGGGAGGAATTGGTTTCCCGGTAATCGAATTAGCTTCAGCAGGAGAAGACAGCAGGAGAACAGGAGCAGACAACAGATCAGCGCACAGCAGTTCAGGTAAGCCTTGAAATCCCTTACAACTCTGCATATTGTTTGCTTACATCAGTTATTGGTTCACTACAGGTTTTAGGGCATAAAGGCCTAAGGAGGAGCCGTCCAAGGAGAAAATCAAGGTCATTCAGGGTTTGAGGCTTGATCTAGGGCCTAGAGGCCTAGATCTAGTATACCCACCTCTCCAAGCTTCAATGCCTAGCCTAGAAGAGGAGACCGCTAGCCTTAGGAGGGCATTTTTACTAAATATTTATGGTTTTTGTGTCACTTGCTAACATCTGAAACTTATTGCAAGTGTCTCTTGTGAGTTTCCCTTATTGATTTGGGCTTTAAAGATAATTTTTGTGCTTATTTTAGGCAACCACATGGTTCATAGGGCTAATTTTCCCTTGCCGCAAGGATTTCTCGCCCTTGAGGGCTTGGCCCCAAACCTAATCAACCAAGGAACCCTAGCCGCAAGCTTAACTAGGCCACAAGAGTTTTTAGGGTGTTACACTTGATCAGTTTTTTTTCCCTAATCTCTCTTTGGTTGCAGACCTAAAGACATTGATCTCAAGGGTTTTCAAGTGATTTTCATTGCTAATTTGCCATTGTGAATTTTCTGAGTTGTTAGGGCTTGAAGTAAATTTATTTTTGTGGCTAACTTTTTGTGTTTGCAGGCCCTAATTCCCTTGGAAGAAGGGTTAGAGGGTTGATGAGAGGGTTGATCTCATCATATCTTAACCATCTAAGGCCATCCAACCCTAGCCATGAGGCCCAAAGCCTCTTGCTCGTTAGGCCGCAAGCCTCATTGGGCTTCCTAGCCCTAGCTGTAACCTTTGGAGGGCTAGATCCATCACAAACATTTTTTTTAAGGCTGATCCATTATTTGCATGTGTTTGGGCTAACAATTTGTGGTTATAGTGGTCCAAAAGGTCTGCTCCTTGTGTTTCAAGCTAACCCTTTGTGAATGTAGGCATTGGAGGAGTGACTTCTCTCTTGGGTATTCCCAAACTTGGCATAGCCCACTAGGCCTAAGGGTTTGCATCTCTTATCCCCATCCCTCTCTTTTCACTGTTAGAATTTACATCAGATCTGAAGTATTAACAATAGTGGCATAAGTGACATAAGTGGTGGCACACAATCATTTATAAAAAGGGTACTAAATAATCTAGATTCTAAACAACCTCAAGATCCTAAAAGTGATTCACTAAATAAATTAAGAGAAAATTTATCATTGTAAAATAAGTTGGATCAGATTTGAAGTAATTGCCTAGGACTTAACTCTAATAAGCCTTATAGTCCTAAAAGTCATTCCATAATTGTTTAAAGCAGTATTGATAATATCGGTATCGGCAAAATATCAGCTAGGGTCCAGAAAACATCTTATCGGCAATATTGGCGAAAATATCGGCAAATATTGGCAAAGCATAAAAAATCATTTTTTTTCTTTCAGATTTATAAACATAGCCGATATTTTCAAAATATTTTCAAAACGGAAAATATCGCGATATTTACTCGGAGATATATCGTTTTTTGAAAATATCGCGATATTTTCAAATATCGGCGATATATTGCCGATATTATCAACATTGGTTTAAAGTTTTGCCATTGGAATAGTGACAATATTCAAGTAGATTTTGGGATTGATATCGTGCAATTTGTGGGCTGATCTTTAACAGTGATATAGTGCAAGAGGAACCCTTGGATATCCTAAGTTACATTGGTGTCTCAATAAGAGCCTTCCTTTGCATCTCTTACATTTCTTCTTGCATCATTGCAAGACATTGCATTGACATTAGAGTATCTCTCTCATTTCAAATTGTTAAAGTGCTAGTTGCATTTTGCATATTGCATCTCTGCATTATCATTGCACTTTGCATAACATATCTTAGCTATTCTCTTTGGCATACCAACCCTTGCATTTGCATCCTTGCATTGTCATTATATCTCTTTGCATTCTTGGCATCTCATTTTTTGTAATTGCATTAGTTTTATTAAAGATCATAGTTAGCAATCTCATATTTCCTTGTGCTTGTTATTAATTATGCTTAGGAATATTGCATCTCTCTCTCTCTTGTATCTAATTGGTTCATAACATAGGTAATGCGAAGGTATTGTCTCTAATTGCTAAGTAACATAAGAATACATTGTTCTCATTATTGTGCTCCAAGCTTATCTTACAAGAAGAATCTAATAAGCATCTTGGGTAATTGGAATTGCTACTTTTGTTTCATTGAGTTAAGTTGTTTTCTAAAGTGCTCTATTAATTTCTTTTGTCATCTTGTGTTAAATATCACGTGACCATCTTGTTTTCAAGTAATTTAATCTTGATTGGAGCATTTAACACATCTATAATCTCATTGAAGCAATCACTCATATCTGCACATTCATTCTAGGATTAGAATTGCATTTCTAAAATCTACCTCCAAGCATAAGCTTGGTTGAAAGAAAGGTAGGACCACCTTCTTCATGCAATTTGAGGAGTCTAGACTCTCGTTCGAAGTTAACATAGGTGACCTTGTAGTTCTCTTGTAGGAAATCCCTTGTAGGAATGAAGACACCTAGGTGGTTAGAACCCCACAGGAGGTATCGTTAATGAGGCCATAGCCTCCTTCCTTCGGGCTTCTCTCTACAACTTGTGTTTGAGACTAGTTCCAAAAGAATTGAGAAGAAGGATTCACCTAGATAGGGCATCTAATTAAAATTTACCAAGATCCTACATCACACATTAGATCTAGGTCCCACACTTCATTTAGGATAGAATTTGCATCTTGCAACAATTGTTCATCCGGTGACTTGGAATATTAATCTATACTGAGCAAGTAATTAATTTAAAGGCATTGGTCTCTCATCTCTAATCTTGAAGAATCTAATTAAATTGTGCTTAATAATCTCACTTGCCATGTAATTTTAACCCAAGTTGCTAGGCCATTTTGTTGTGTTTCCTGAACTTATTGGTTCCTAATAGGTTTCTCATCATCTCATTCATAGGGACTACCCCCTTAGCCTACATTTAGGAGATAGCTTAAACGTAGAGGGCAGGGATCAGAGCGACAACCCTTGCCCTGAGCATTGTCACATTTTTTGATGTACAATTTGAGCGACAACAGTGATCAACTAGAAGCGTGCTCCCATGAGTATGACACATGTGACCACAAATGGGTGCTTCATGAAATTTGCAGTGTCCTCAAAAGTCTGTAACCAACTCAACCAATTGTAACCAACTGCAATAATTTGGTCCATACACTAACAACTTGGTCCAAGTCTTCTACTGCCTCAAATAACGCCCATGTTTGGCTCATGTGAAGGAAAACAAGGTGCATATGTGGAGTAGTATGGTCCAACTAAGCAAGAGCGCCATTTGGAATTTTCCACGTGCCAAGTATTATGAGGTGGTGTCCTTTTCATCATCTAATGCACTGTCATGCATCCCAATGTGGTGACACATTCCAATGAAAGGGGCATGAATCCCAATGTAGCATCATAGATCTCGAGGCATGATCACATATTTCAAGGCATGGTACACATTTCACAATGCATGGTACATGTTTACCAGTGCAGGGAATTTACTCAAAATGGTGGGTCTATCCGTTTACAAATTAATTTGTGATGCACACCAAATGTTTTCGTCTCACACCTTCAAAACGTTAATTTTACAAATTGCCTAAATTGTACCAGGGGAAGAAACCGTTACCCCTTTTACATGTGACAATTCCTGAGGAAAAATGTATTTCCTAGATGCCTAAGTAAAAAGATAGGTGAAAATCATGAATAACTTGTAGAAAAGGGAAGGGGAAATGTCATGTAATGACCCACAAAGTCATATATGATGAATAAGGGCCCTTTTAATAGTCCAACTAGCTTTTAGAAGCTAGGAATCTTCATTCTTTTCTATTATATAAGCCTTTAAGAGGGAGTTTGGCTTAGTGTTGTGAAAATTGCGATAACATCGAAAAATCGCGATTTTTTCATTTTCTCGATAATATTGCGCGATTAATTCAGTGATTCTTTTCGAAAAAATCTTGAATTTTTCTGGTTTTTTGATGAGGAGGAGGAGGTGACACAAACTACCTAGGCTACACCTATCACTAGTAGAGGACGTGGTCTACCTCCTGTAGCTTTTAGTTCTTCAGCTTCTAAAGCACAGCAGAGTCCACTGCCAACTCCACCAACATCTACATCTAGAGGGAAAGTTATTGCATTTTCTCACAAGAGGGGCCGAGGAAATCAATAGTATTAGTTATTTGGTTTATTTCATTGTATATGACATTATGACTCATTATTATATTTTTTGTTGATATTTTGAGGCTGAGTTGGGACTTAGGAGTCAGGACTGACTATTCAAGATATGATTCACTGTTATGTGTGATGTAGCACTAGAAATGATATTACACATTTTATATATTAGTTATTTTATCATATTTATGTGTCAATGTATTTATTTTATGTTGTAGATGCTTTAGATATTAAAAAAATTGAAAAAACTGAATGTTTTTGTATTGTACGAATTTTTCCGATTTTTTCCCCTTGCCGAATTAATCCCGATAACGATTTTCGCAACATTGGTTTGGCTTAGAGTTACCGCCACAATGCTTTATTTATTTTCCCATTTTTTCATTTCTTTCTATAGCTTTATTTATCAAGTAGACATGGACTTTTCTTTTTCTCTTTTTTGTTTTTGTTTTCTGAAAATAATACATCAAATTTTCCTTGATTGATCAATATTCAAATGGCCAATACAACCATTCATATAATCAATTGATTGTATGAAACCAATCAACATAATCAAACCTCTAGTGAAGCTAGTCATGAAATTTGTTGAGTCGGAAATATATCTGCATATGCTTTATTGTCAAACACAATGTAAAACAACTTGCTGCAACTCAGAACATGGCTTATCACTAATCAATAAAGAGAAAGTAGAAAATTGGAATTTTTTTTTTGAACGACCTCCTGAAATACCTCTACCATCCTCAATTCAACCAGATCATGAAACTAACTGATATCCAAGTAATGGTTGAACCTAAGCTGCAGGAAACATTGGCTAGGGGTCTGTTTCTGGTCGGAAACGAAACATAAATGAGGAAACTCGTACCGTATGGCCTGGAAACTCGTTTTCGACCATATTGGCCCATTTCACGCTGGGGAAATGTGGCCAATACGGCCGGAAATGAGTTTCCAGGCCGTACAGTGGAATTTCCAGTTAACACTTTACGTTTTTGCTTTTTTATTTTTTTATTTTTTGCTTCTAATTTTTTATTGGGCGACTAAAATATCTTAGAGATGCTTCTAGATGCCTCTCAAGTTATAAAAAAGAGGATTTGTTTGAGTGGGGCAGCCTATGGCCCTAGTGTTGATATGCAGTTCATGGTATTTTTCATTTTCATCCTTTTACTTAAATTTTTAACATTACCATGAAATGACTCAGGATGTTTGAGAGTGGTTTCACTCTCATTGGATTTCATATGGAGAAAGTAGAATTTTAGATCTCACTCAAAATCCAGTAGACTTATTTGTTTTTCAGGATTTCAGGATTGGGGTGATTGCAATGTTTCCATTGGATTTTGTCATGTACTAGGGTACTAGGGTATTTAATCTAGAGAACCAAGCCCTCTATGTAGGGGAGACTCCCAATAATCAAGAGCACGTAGGGAACTAGGGTATGAAACTTGTGTTTAATCAAGAGCACTAAGGTCATTCGACTATGTAGGAGGAGACTCCCAATCAAGCATAAGACAAGAAAAAAGAAATTTCTCGTGGCTGATTTTGGATATTGCTATTTTCATGATGTGATCATTCATGAGTAAATGTGATGTGAGACTTATAGTTTATGCATTGACAATTGACAATTTAATCATAATGTAATAAATTAGAATGTATCATGTATGCTTTATGATTGCACATATTTTTTAAATGTCCTAATATATAATATATATATATATATATTGTGTTTCCCATTTCCAAAATTTTGGGGGGGGGGTAACGTTTCGTACCTGTGCCCATTCCAGAAAACGCGTACCGTTTCCCCATTTCGTGCAACTTAGGGTTGAACAGTGTATCAAACTCAGGAATGAAATCGGACTGTGAAGTCATTGCCAAACTCTTGAGAAAGATCGTCCTATGGTTGAACCAAAAGTTGTTTGTCCTAATGCAGTGTTATCTCATCAAACTGTTCTTAAATCAGCATTGTCATATGAAAGGTCTATATTTTTTTTTTGCTGATTTGAGTCGTCATGGCTGATTTGTTGCTCCTCATATTCTTCCACTTGAGTTACTTGTTCAATAGGAGATATTGAATCCCAAGTAGAAAGTACATCTTTATTAAATTTATGAATTTCATGAAAATGATCTTGTTCCAGACCAGACATACAACTTGAGGAAAAGAGCATATCCTCATCAAGTTCAGGATCTTCAATAACATTCTGAACTGCTTCTTTTGATTCCTCATGTTGCTCACAAAAAAGGAGGAATGTCAGAAAGCATATTTGAATCAGTGTCACATACTTGAGCCAGATCTTAGATGAGTTATATGCTCATTCGATTATAGTTTGCTGATCTTTTGGACTCAATAGGTGATTCAGAGCCTCAATGTTTATGTATTTTTTCTCAGAACTTTAAATAGATGTACCTTAGAACATGTATCTTGATGTAATTTTGCTATTGGCATGCTTATGTGCAATATAAATGAGAAAAATTTGCATATTTGGTGTTTAATGGCGTGTATATACATATATAGAATTCTTTTATACATTTTTAATTCAACTAGTTTTTATACCAGCTTTCAGGATGCTTCTGGTATGGTTTGTAGAAACTGCTTCTGGTACAGTTGTGGTTCTGAATCCTGATAACTTTGATTTGTAGGACTAAATCAATATTTCACTATCTTGTGTATAATCCTACCTTTTTAAATAACCATGGGCCACCTTGAAACACTGCCTCGGTTTTCCACACTGGTGAAAAGAACAATAAAATATTGTTTTGCACAGAAAACTATCTTCGATTCCCCTTCTAGATACTAGTTACAAAAAATTGAACTTCTAATAGGGTGTTAAGGGCTACGGACCATGAAATTCACAAATGAGGGCATGTTTACTCCAGTAGTTTACCTCACCAACATTTTTTCTGGCCACTCTCACCTGCCTTCAGGAGGAAGCTATGCAGTAATCTTTATGGAGTTACTGTTCCTTCTGGCCAGTTCCCTTTACCGTGATTTTAAGAGCTTCTCCAGCATTACAAGCTCCAATCTAGAGTAATCTTCTGTCTTTTCTGTCACCATACTCCTAAATGAAATCTTGAGGGTGGATGGTTAGAGAATCCCCTTAAGTCAGATCTATACCCATTGAAAACCACATCTTCAGGTCGAAATCAGTGCTTAGGGATCAGATCTTTGCTACTTCCTTCATAATATTGGATTATTGTCCTGACTCCTGATTATACCCTTATTATCTACATAGCATACAACCCGATATATTGTCCAGGAGATTGCATAGTTTTGCCTGGACTAAACAATTGTTCTTGGCCTCTCCATTTTTCTTTGCAACCCAATTAATTGTCTGTAAGAACCAAAGCCTTGTCTCAGTAAACAATTGTTCTTGTACTTTGTTAAAAAATATCAGTATTAATGTGGATATAAATTTGTTTATTCCTAGAAGATAATTAAACCTACCGTTCTACTTTGTGTCCATTAATAATTTCAAGCAGTAGATAATTTGCAAGGAGATCATTTGACGAACTTGGCTGCCAACTCCAGGAAATTGGCATCAGAAAAAGAAGCAAAGGCAACTCTCATTAGCATTTTAAAGAGCCTTGGTTTAAGCAATGCAGAAGCATTGCTGACTACCAAGATAATTAAAGCTACCATTCTACTTTGTGTCCATTAATAATTTCAAGCAGTAGAGGATCATGATATTTAACCAAGTTACTGTAGTTTTAAGTAATTTGCAATGTTTTTCTTTTTTCAATGTAGATAAGTTGCAAGGAGATCATTTGATGAACTTGGCTGTCGACTCCAGGAAATTGGCGTCAGAAAAGGAAGAAGCAAAGACAACTCTCATTAGCTTTTTAAAGAGCCTTGGTCTAAGCAAAGCAGAAGCATCACAGACTGCTAAAAAATCAAGCCTCTTTATAATGCACTTGGTTAACATGTTGCAGTTATCCTATCGTACAATATATCTTACAGGTCTTCCTTTTTATGGTATATAATGAAATATCTTTGTTTCTAGCTAAAGCTCAAAGAAGAATTCTTTCTCAAGGCATTCCTTTTTGGGTCCAGGGAGAGAATTGACAACCATTGAAATCAGAAGTGCACTACTTCCATACTTTGAAGGTCTTGCGATAAAATATGGAGAAGGCTTAAATGATTTCTTGTTGTATTTTCCAAATACTCCTTCAAAGCAAGAATATGCCAGAGAGGATGTGAACAAGTCTAGATCCACATCCAAGAACATAATGAAACCCACTAAATTGGAAAGTGGTGGGCATCTTCATCCTTCTTTGGCCTATCTCCTCACTTTTGGCTTAGATCTTGAACAGGCAAAAGTACTTGTGGGAAAGTTCCCCAGCATAGTAAGTTACAGCATAGACAGGAAACTAAGACCAATGGTTGAACTCCTTCTAGAACTAGGAATTCCTCAGTCAGACATTCACAAGATTATATTAAAGAGGCCACAACTTTTTGGTCTCAGCCTGAATGACAACTTGAAGTCAACAATAGCCTATCTAGAAAGTCTTGGAGTTGAGAAACGTTATTGGGCAAGGATTCTTGTGAAGTTTCCTGCACTTCTAACTTACAATAAAAGGAAGATCAAAGGAGTGTTTGATTTTATGTTAGGGATTGGAATACCATCATCTGATATTGGGAAAATATTGACAAGATTTCCTCACATCGTAAGTTACAGTGTTGAGGAAAATCTTAGACCTACAGCTGCATACTTCAAATCTATTGGAATAGATCCTGGTCATTTAGCTTTTCGTTCTCCTCAAACCTTTGGGTTAAGTGTTGATGCCAATATCAAGCCCATTACAGGTTTCTTTTTGGATGCAGGCTTTAGCATAAAGGATATCTCAACAATGGTTACCAGATTTGGAACCCTATACACATACAGCTTGGCAGATAATTTGCGCCCAAAATGGGATTTCTATTCTTGTATGGGACGGTCAAAGTCAGAGCTTGTTCGGTTTCCACAATATTTTGGGTACAGCTTAGAAGAGAGGATAAAGCCTAGACAGAAGCATCTTGAACAATATGGTGTTGTAATGAGTTTGAACAGAATGCTGAGCACAACTGAGATTAAATTTGAAAGACTTCTGGAAAGACAAATCACGAGGATGGGATTGGAAATGCAGGGGAAGCAGGATTCTTGTAATGAGGTGTCTAACCTTGAGATTGGAATAAATAAAATGTCAATTACATGATATATTTTCCAAGTATTATATTTAGTTACATTTGAACATGCTTATTGTTTCCAAAAGTCAGTTGATGACTGATAAACACCACAATATATCTGCACAAGATTTTGAATTTCACAAGCTTGCTAAGGAGTTTAACTGACGTACTTCATAAATTCAGTCAATAGCTGCAACAGGAATTATTGTAGGAATGTCTTTTTATCAATTCCCTCAGTGATTGTTTCCAATTCAAGCAAATCAAGTAAGTCACATCATAATATTGAGCAATCTTACAAGGTGAGGTAAAGTGAGGTGTAGAGATCATTGAACTTGAACAATAAATGGAACTCAATGTTCATCTAGTAAAGAAATATTTTATTGGGATATCATCAAACAATGAATTTGCATTGGTCTTGTAAGTTAAGGGTATATCTAAAATAGATAGCATTCATCAACTGTTGAGTCCAAGAGATGAGGCTTGTTAATTACATGTAAAGGGAGATGTATATATTATTTTGTTCTTAGCACACCTTATAGATGTGATCTTACCTGGAAAAAAGATGCAAAGACATTATTTGTGTTAATTTGGAGAGTTGAAAATTTTAGGTGTCTAGGGGCATAAATTATCTTTCATGTAAAATGAAACATAGTGCATTTTAGGGCTTTCAACTGTCACATTGCAAGTATTCACTGCTTTACAAGTTGACACCTAAAAGGAATTTTCCTTTTCAACAACACTTGAAACAAATGTGTAAGAAGAAATTCAAAATTCTCCCTATTTTTGTAAGCCATTAAAATTATAGAAAATTCTAATCAACCTCAGAAGAACAATCCCCCATGAAGAAATCTGTTATTGTCTTTATTGATTTGCCAATATTGAATAGAACAGAGGTTGTGTGTAAAAGATGAAAATTGGAAATGAGGCTTGTATGTATACTAAGGAGATATATAGTTGTAAACAATTATAGTCTGGAGTAATTGTGCTTAGTTTATGTTGGCCTCACCTGAAATTTCTGTTTTATAGGTCACCATTGGCGTCACCTGAAATTTCTGTTGTATAGGTCACCATTGGGATGTCTTAAGTTCTAACCAGGATTTAGCTGTGAAGTTCTATTAGTTTTCTGGTTAGGCTCTTTCATTGATAGCTTTGGTAACCTGTTGTTTGTTTCTGTTGTATTTTGGTTTGATGCCTGACAGTAGTTTGAAGTTGCATTCTCACTTTGTTTGGGCATGATTGTTTTTAACTTGCATCTCATCTCATTCATGTTTTTTTTTTCTGAATTAGGCTATTCTATTATATATAGGAGACCAAAATACAGTTACAATCAGGCTTTACAACGGGATCCCACTGCCAGAGATAATGGTAGAGAGGCTCAACCGTTTGACCATGCTTGCGTTTAGAACCCCAAAAATTCCCACGCAGGGGAGAACCGGAGAAATTCCCACGCAGGGGAGAACCAGAACCAAAACAGTGAACCAGGCCCAAATGTAGAACAGAAATCCCACACAGGGGAGAGCCTCTCTCATTCTCAAAAAACCAGCCATCTGTCTCATTCCCAAAAAAAAACCAAATCATTGACAAAATGACACGTCTACGGCATAACCAGCCTTGGCAATACGACACGTAAGCTAACAAAGACAAGTGGACGAGGAAACCTGACCAGAGAGACCAAGAGCCACCACCGGGACCATGCATCAGTGCCAGAATTGGAGCAGCGAGCTAATCCTCCGTCTCCTCCTCCACGATCGGGCAGGGTCTGTAATAGTCCTCCTCCAGCTCCGTGGTTGCAGCTTCCTCAGCCTCTGCAGGTGGACGTTCACTGCTATCCTTCTGAGGATTCAGCACCTCAACAGACTTACCTTTGTCTGCTTGGGCCAAGTTGGCCTCATGGATTTTGTCTCTTGGAGGTGCGAGATCAGGCGGAGAGCTGGTGCCTCCTTCCTCCTCAGATTCATCAATAAACAACACTGAAATGTGGGCGTTAATACGCGGCTGAGTCAGGCGACTGTCAAAGGAGAAGATGGCGGAGCCAAAGAAGGGAGCAGCTGAGGTTCCAGGGGGGCTAGATTCCAGGAATTGGGTAGGCCGAGAGGGATTTGAGGCGGCAGAGCTAGGGCAGTGGCAAAAGCAGTGACAGTGTGGACAATGACAAGGTGGGCGATCCTCTGCTGCTGGGCGTCGCGAGGTTCCTCCTCTGCTGGAGCCCCGTCGGCTCAACATCCTTTGTCGTTCACGGACCATACTGGCAGGGTTGTTGAGGGAATAATTCAGCTAAACAAGCAAGTTCGAGCTGTGACAGAACAGGGCAGAACCTGTGTTAACCAGTAAATGGATGCGTATCAACCAGAGATCAGAATGCAGTTGGACAGGGACGCAGAGAGGGCCGCTGTAAATAGAGCTCCCAGCTCTACCTCGGTGGTCGTCCGCCATAATGGTGGCTATCACATCCATCACAGAGCCGAGAGGGGTAGCGCAGCTGAGAGAGGCCGGAGTGTTAATGCTCTCGGCCTGCCATCCTGTGTCTATTAAAGCCACCGTCTGGGAGTGACCTGCTCCCCCATATCCCAAGTGAGCCTCGCACGTGATGGGCATGTGGCCTTCACGTGACCCCTGTCCCGTCAACCCTATCTTGCTAGCTGGCACCCGCATCCGGGAGGTTGGCGTCATTTTGAACCAGGTGAATGCATTCCTGAGCTTGTGCATGATTTTTTAGAATGTCAAGAGTTCCTGCCTATAGAGTAAGTTCGCTTTCCACGCCAATGTTGGCGAGGAGATCAGCTACTTTGTTGCCTTCTCTTCTTGTGTGGTTGAAGGTGATGGCTCTGTTGTTGAGTAATTCTTGCTCCAGAGCTTCCAGCCTTGCTTCCAGCCTCCAGCTTGTAGCAATTTTTTTTTCATTTGAACCATTCAGGAGGTGCTTGGCCATGTTGATCAGGATTTGGGAGTCTCCTTCTACCTCCAGGGGGATAAAGTGGTTTTTCCTTGAAAGGATGAGTCCCTGCCAAAGACCTTCCAACTCAGCTAAGTTGTTTGTGTCCCATCCAATATTTCCATAATAAATCTGTAAAGGCTTGCCTTTGTGGTCTCGGATGATTCCACCGTAGCCTGCCTTCCCGGGATTCCCTTTCGAGGCTCCATCGAAATTGAGTTTATAGGAGTGCTGAGATGGGGCGATCCAAAAGGTCTGACTTGTTCTGCTGCTTTTGTGTTTGATGGTGTTGTAGGACTGCTCGGGAAGTTGTAAATTCCAGTTGTTCCATATGGCTTTCTCGTTGTCTTGAGTTGGCAGATCGTCCTTGTTCCATGATCTGAGCTTCAAGGTTTCTTCTAGGTTCCCACAAACCTTTCTCCAGATGACATCAATTAAGGAGTACTGGTCTTTGAATATTCTTTTATTTCGTTCTTTCCATATATTCCATAGAAGCAGGCCAGGAAGCAAGCGCCATAGGTGGTTGAGAATTTCACATTTATATGGATGAGTTGGCCAATGTCTTAATGTGTTTGTTATATCATTTGGAAGCCTACATCTTCTCTGACTCCTGAAGCTAGCCTTTTCCCATAGTAGGTTAGCCAAGGGACAGTCATCCAGTAGGTGCTAAGTAGTTTCCTCTTGAGATTTGCAGTTGACACACATGGAGGGGCCATGATAATTTCTTCTCCGAAGTTTTTCCCAAGTTAGAATTTTTTTGTGCCCAACCAGCCATAAGAAGAGTGATACTTTTGGCCAAGAATTTAACTTCCAAATTTTGGACCATATTGGATCTATCATGGAGGGGTTTGTGCTTACAATTTTATAGGCTTCTGCAGTGGTGAAAGCCCCCTTAGGCCTGTAGCCCCATCGCAAGATGTGTTTGTCCACTGAGTATCTGATGCTTCTTCATTGTAGCTCTCTTTCCAGCTCGGCTGTGAAGGGATGTTCCTTGTTCCTGGTTAGCTGGATACCCTGCTTCCACTGTCGATATCCTAGCTCTTGTCCCTGTTCCCAGTACTCCCATATTTTGTGTTGTTGTTGGTCCTCGTCGAGAAAATTGGGGGGGATATATAGGAGCCCATTTAGCTTTGACATTTGATTCCAGGCATCTGTCCAGAATTTGGCCGTGCGACCATTTCGAACTTCCCAGAAACTGTGTTGTTGAATCAGCTGGAAGTGTTGTTTAGCCGCATTCCATATCAATGAGCCCTGGGTGGTGGGTATGTAGCGTATGAGTTCCTCCTGTGGCCTGTTGTTGGCATACTTAGCAGTGCAGATGATAGCCCAAGGTTTTCTGGGTGAGGAGAGCCATTGCCACCATATTTTGGCGCTCATGATTGCATTGCTGTGATTTGGGTCTCTTAGTCCAATACTGCCTTTTTCCTTGGTAGTGCAGACAATATTCCATTTTACCAGGGCCTATTTATGATTGGTAGAGGTGTTTCCCCAAAGAAAACCTCTTTGAAGGTCTCTTAGTCGTTTGAGGACCCATTTGGGGGCTGCCAAGATTGAGAATAGATATAGCGGCATTGCCTGTAGTACTGCTTTTATGAGCACTACTCGACTAGCAATGTTCAGGGATCTGTATGTCCAACGGTTGAGACGCTCTTCAATCTTTTCCAGAAGCCTTTTCCAGGCAGAGTGCTTGATGGTAGAGGCAGTCAGGGGTGTGCCAAGATAATTGGAAGGAAGAGAGGCAATGGGGAAGCCCAAAATTCTAGCTACAACTAGCTTGACCACTGGCGGTGTATGAAAGAAGAAGATTTGCGATTTAGACTTGTTGATGTTTGTGCCTGAGGCCTCAGAGAAATCATTGAGCAGGGATTTGAATCGAGAGGCTTCCTGAACAGAGGGGTAGCCAAAGAGCATGTTGTCATCCACAAACTGCTGGTGAGTTATTGCAGGGGAGTTGTGAATGGAAAGACCTTTGAGCTGTTGAGAGAGATGGGAGTGCTTGATGAGGCGACCTAGACCTTCAGCCATTAGGATGAAGAGGAAGGGGGAGAGGGGATCCCCCTGCCTGATGCCCCTAGAGGGCCTGAAGGGCAGCGTAGGGAAGCCATTGACAAGAATGGAGAAAGAAGAGGAAGATAGGAGACTCATAATCCATCGAACCCACATGTGGGAGAAGCCAAAAGCATTGAACATTTTTTGAATGTATGACCAGTTGAGTTTGTCAAAAGCCTTGGAGAGATCCAGTTTTAAAATAATACCTGGCTGCTTATTTTGCTTGAGAGAGTGGATGATCTCGTGCGTTAGAATGATTCCATCCAGAATCTGTCTGCCTTCAACATAGCCCCACTGTTCAGGCGAAATTAGCATAGGGAGGAGTGGTTTCAGCCTGTTGGCGATTACTTTAGAGATCACTTTATAAATGACATTGCATAGAGCAATCGGTCTGAACTTGTCTGGCGCAACAGATTCCTCTTCTTTTGGGATTAGTGCTAGAAAAGTGGAGTTGAGAGACGGTAGCAGCCAGTGAAGAGTTCTTGATTTCTCCACTACCTCCCAAACCTCGGTTTTGATCATGTCCCAGAAAGAGTGAAAGAAGGTTGTAGTGAAGCCATCTGGGCCCGGAGCTTTGCCCTCTTTTAGTTGAGACATGGCAGAATCCACCTCCTGTGTTGAGATAGGCTTTAGGAGAAGTTCATTGTGCTCCTCAGTTATGAGTTTGGGCACATGCTGGATAATTTTATCAATTGCAGGTCCTTTGTCCATGTTCTGCTCTTGATGCATCTCTTTGAAGTGTGTTAGAAATTCCTTCTTGATTTCCTCATGCTGTTCGATTCTTGTTCCATCTTGTTTTTGGAGGAAGGGAATGTTGTCGTGCATTCTGCGTTGCACTGTTGTTCTGTGAAAGAACTTGGTGTTCCTCTCTCCCTCTTTTAACCACCTGATTCGAGATTTCTGCTTCCATAATATCTCTTCTTGCTTTCGCCTTTCTTCGAGATGTGTGTGGATACTTTGCTCTTCCTCCAGAGTGTCCTCTGTGTGACCTTCTGTAATAATTCTTTGGTGAAGGTTGGCCAAGTTATTCATTAGGGTCTGTTGCTCTTTGAATATATTGCCAAAGGTCTCCACATTCCAACGTTTTAAGTGATACTTGAGATTTTTTAATTTTTGTTGGAATTGATACATTTTGGAACCCTCTGGTGGAGTGAAGGCTTTCCAAGTGGAGTTGATAAAGTCCCGGCAATTCGGGTGGGTGAGCCAAAAGCCTTCAAAGCGAAAGGGTCGCCCCATGACGTTGCCAGGCCGTTGCCACTGAAGGGATATCGGCTAGTGATCCGATCCTGAGTGTGGTAGGATGGCTGCTGTGATATCCTCTCCTATCCGAATCCAATTATCTGAGACTAGGAATCTGTCAAGTTTGGAAGCTATATGGTGATTCCCTGTTCTTCTGTTGCTCCAGGTGTATTTGCCATTGTAGAATTGCTGGTCAATGAGAGACGCATTGTTGATGAATTCTTTGAAGTTATTCGATTCCTGCTCCAGTTTGTTTCTCCCGCCTATCTTATCATCTAGATGGGTGATCATGTTGTAGTCTCCTCCTGCAATCCATAATGGGTGTTTTCTGACACTGTTCATAGTTTCTAAGGTGTGAAGAAGCTCTGCCTTTGTCCTTGCATCCTGAGGGAAGTACACATTGGTGAGGAGCCCGTGCATGTTAGTGCCTAGCAGATGAAAGTTTGCTTGTATGAAATGGTGAGAAGCATGAAAGTCTGTGAGGGATAACGCCTTTGCATCCCAGGCTATGGCAAGCCCTCCCGAAGCTTCTGAGGCATCCACCGCTACTGATTGACAGCCTGCCCAAGCTTTAGTAAGGATTCTCTCTAAAGTATCACTGCTACATTTAGTTTCCTGCAGGAAACAGAGTTGAGGCTTTTCCAACTTTATCATATTTTTAAGGATTCTGAGTTTTCCGGGGCCATTTAGCCCTCTTAAATTCCATGAGATGAGCTTCATTACTCAACATTTGTGGAAGGTTTGTAGTACTTTGTCAACTTTGCGTATCTGCCTAAATCTACCAGGATTTTCCCAACTTCTATTGTCCGCTGGAGCTCCGTTTTCCGACCTCTTTTTTGAAATCTCTGGTTCTGAGCCCACCATCCCAGTGGCTGGCTGTATGCCAAGTTGTCTTTGCTGGTATGCTTTTGAAATTACCATTTCCAGTTTATTTAGCTGGAGTTCTGTGATATTGTTGTAGTCCCTTTTGTGGCAAACCATTTCCAGTTGGAGGATATCTAATCCATTCAAATCTATGCTTTCCTGTTCTTCCTCCATGTGCTGCACCTGACTTCCTTCTGCTGTCAAAGGATCCATGCTCTGGGATTGATCTGCGATGCCATCTACATCCATATTTTGCATTTTCTCTTGTAGCTTTTCATGGGTGACAGCGGGTCCAGTTTCAGTGTCCTACGGAGGTTGGGTCTGAGGGGGAAGATCCGAGGGCGGAGGGTTGGGATGAACATCTTTAGGAGGCTGTGAGATCTTTTGATTTGGATCAGGAGAGTCGGAGGCTTGGGTTAGTATTTCAAAGCTATTACTGGTTGAGGGGGTTCCAGCAGTATTGTGCAAGGGCTTTTTCCTAGTCTGGGGCTTTTTATGCGAGCGCTTTCGACTTGGAGCTTTGGTAAATCCATCTTGGGATGGGGGATTGGGGGGCTCAGCAGTGCTATTCAAGGCATTTAAAGGGCAGTCTCGGTACAGATGGCCATGGGCGTGACATTTCCGGCATCGGAAAGGAACATGTTCATAGTCTAAGGGTTGAATCCATTCGTTATCATGGTGAGCAAGACTTACCGTATCCGGCAGGGGCTGGTCCAAGCGCATGAAGACGCAGATCCGGGCATAAGAGGTGTATCGCTGGAGCTTTGTTTCTTCGGCTGCCTTTATGTATTCCTCCAGGCCGTTGCCTATGTCTTTGAGCAGACTTTCCTCCCAATATTCCTTCGGAAGTGAGTACATTCATATCCAAACCGGAGTCCAAGTCAGGTCTTCTTTGTCCGGGTTGAATCTGGCTACCCAGTCTCTGAGATATAGTCCCGCTGAGTTGAAGAAGTAAGGGCCCTCGTCCATGATTCTGTACTTGTCTTCCAAGCAAAGGAAGATGGCTGTAAAAAAATCCTTTTGGACCCAGGCGCAGAGTTACGTGTCCCTTGGGTTTCCATTTTGCTGCTATCCAACCCCTCAGCGCTTTCTCTGTTGGCCAGAACCTGATGAACTTTCCTATGAGGGCATGATCCCTCATGTATTGGATGCGTTCGTCAATCTTTTGACCTGGTAGCTCTATTCTTGGCCTCACAGCTGCAATGGGCTTGCAGGTATTGGAGGTTATTTTTGGTCTGTCCTCTGCTCTGTCAGTTCTTCCATGGTTATCATTTGTCTTGTCTGCTTGCTGACTCGGTCCAGTTTTCTTGTTGTTTTCCCCTTTCTGTGCTTTGAGCGCTTCCTCATCTACTGATCCAAAGATGATGGTCGCATCCTTCTCAGTCTGCATGTCAGTGATCTGAGGGGAGAGCGGCTGCGCTCCCCCCTGTGGGGGATCCATGTGCGTTACTTCCGTGCCTCTGGCAGCTCCTGCGTTTGCGGCAGGAGGTCAGGTCCTCGATGGATGGTTCGAAGGGCCGTGCTGCGCCGTTTCAGTGGTTGCAGAAACCCTTGCAGTCGACCTTTAGCGCTTCCCTCATCTCATTCATGTTGAATTGCAGGTTCTCGTGAAATTATATTTGGTTGTAAATGGTGACATGGAAACTTTGCTGCTCATTGATTGTTTACAATGTACATATTTCCATAGTAGAAGAATTATAAACAGTGAAGTTTGACTCGTCCAAGATTCGTGAGTGTTCCCAAGTCTTACCTGAGTTGAGTACACACCTCATACTTAGCCTTGAACTCCTCTCTTGCCAGACTCGCCAAGACTCAGCAAGATTGGGTAGAAGTTGCATTCTCACTTTGTTTGGGCATGATTGTTTTTTACTTCAATCTCATCTCATTCATGTTTGCAGGTTCTCGTGATATTATACTTGGTTGTAAATGGTGACATGGAAACTTTGCTGTTAATTGATTGTTTACAATGTACATCTTTCCATAGTAGAACAGTTATAAACAGTGAAGTTTGACTTGTCCAAGACTCGTGAGTGTTTCCATGTCTTACCTGAGCTAAGTACTCACCTCATACTTAGCCTTGAACTCCCCTCTTGCCAGACTCCCCAGGCTTTCCAGGCTTGCCAAGACTCAGCAAGATTGGGTAAAGGTCCCCCAGACTCGCCAGACTACCCTCATGCCCAGTCTTTGCTGAATCTGTGTCAAGTGTTTCCTGAGTCAGTGAGTCTTCCCGAGTCCCAGGCCAGCCAAGTCTTTACCAAGTCTGAGTGTGCCAACTTTGGTTATAATCTGTAATTTGCTAGCCTGATACAATTTCTAAAGAAACTAAACTTTAAAGCTAAGGTGAAGGCTACAGATTTGGATTATTTCTGAGTTTTGCTTGTTAGGCATAACCTTACCAGGTGAATCCACTTTGGTCTGATGAAGCCGTCCTTTGACCATCATGTTAAGTATGGTTCACGTAACTTATTGGTCTCACTTATTTTAAGTGTAATTTTAAAATAAGTGAGACCAATCTAGTTGGCAAGCTTGATACTTAAGCCATTTAATTTAGTGGTTGCTAGATGTGGTTTGAGTTTTATTTATTGCCATTGGTATCTGTAGTGTTAGAATCATGTTTTAAGTCGACATACTTTATATATAATATATATATATATATACATATACATCTCGAATGGCACACTTTATTGGTCCGATCGTCTTGGACTCCTAATTGGTGGGCTTGAAACTTATGTCTTATAATTTAGTGCTGGTCAGGTGTGGTTGAGTTTTATTGAGTATCCTCCATTGGTAATGAAATGAAATGATATTTTAAGGTCCATGAGACTAAAAATAGTCTATGAGACCATTAATTCCATGTTTTTCGCTTTTTGCAATTCAATCCTTTTCCTACTTAAATTGATGATGAGCTAACCCAACCTTCCAACAATCCCCTCGCTAAAAAGACAATGCCAAGAAACTGATGCTAACATGTACTCATAACTTTCTCTGATGTTTTTGAATGCATCACATTCCAAAATGAAATGTTTTTCCGATTCCACAACCCTACACATGCAAAATGTACATACTTGTTCTTCCCAAGCGTCTTTAGGCCTTTTCCACCGTCCTGTTTCACATCGAAGTTGATGTGAGTTGGTCCTTAATTGAGCAATAAGAAACTTTGCCCTCCACGAAATGCTAGCTCCAATGAACTCTTTTTGTTGTAGATCACGCATAGGGTTGAATTCCTCAATGTAATATTTCTTCTTTCTACCCAACTCTTTTCCCCATACCTTTTTACGAAAATTTTCCATAACAAAATCCTTTAGCTCCTTGCTATTTGTGGGACATGCATTGAATTAGATATTCCATTTTTGCATCCATGTGTAGTTTTGTTTCATCCATGTTTTCTTTCTTTCGCTCATGTCTTCATTGAAGATAACATTAGGCCATCTACCTACTCTCATTTGCTCAATTCTTTTTAGATATCTTATGAGCCACACCATAGCAATTGCTTCAATGGGAGTTGTTCCTGTTTCGCTCAACATTATCTCATAATGTACTGAACTTTTTATTTTGAACTTGCTCATAATCGAGCATTTTTGGATTTTCTCAATTTGTTTCCATTTTGAGATGGGAGTGCTGCTAGCCCACAATTCACACCCATATAGCATCACTGGACAAACTAGGAGTCCAAAAAGCGCTTTAATCGTTTTCCAATCCCATAACTTTGCCTCTCTACATCTGTTTTGAAGAGCATATAATGCTTTCCACCCTCCTAAAATTCTCTTCTTTCTGCAGTCCTCCCAATTGAGCTTCTTGTTGAAATCAATCCCAAGGTACTTGTACTCATTTACTTCTTCAAGAATGTTGTCTTCAAAGAAGAAAGTATGTTGGCTCTACTTCCTTTTATTAGAAAAAATCATTATTTTGGTCTTGCTAATATTGACTTGCATCCCCATTGCTCTACAAAAATGTTCAAGGGCATATAAGTGCATTTACAAACCATGGGCCGATTTAGAAATCAATACAATATTATCAGCTTATAAAAGAAGCTTTATCACAAGCTCCCCCAACCGAACACCATCTCCACCTTGCAGATTTAGCTACTCTTCCAATTTATCAATATATAGACCAAAAAGAGTAGGGGATAGAGGGCAACCTTGCTTGACTCTAGTGTTACTTCTAAAGCTTTCTGAACTACCTGTTGAGGTTCTAATTTTGACTTTCACTTCTTCATAAAGTCCATGGACAATGACTCTATAATGCACAGGAATTTCAAGTTCTTCCATTCTACGCCACAACTTATCCCTAGGAACTGTGTCAAATGCTTTTTTAAAGTCAACAAAGCATCAAAAGACTTCTTCTTTGTCCTCCCAAACCTTTTCAACAATGTGTCTCAATGTGATACCATGATCCATTGTAGAGTGTTTCGGCCTAAAACTTGCTTATCCTCTTGCCCTCTTTTCTTTTACTTTTGCCCACTTACTAATTTTGTCTTCTACCATGTTGTCAAAAAGCTTGCAAACAAAGGATTGATCATAATTGTTCTATAGTTGGATGGATTATTAATGTCTCCATTTTTAAAAAAGGGTATTGCTAGGCTAGTTGTCTAGTGCTTTGGGAATCCTTGCTGAATGATGTCGTTGAATATTTCCATGATGTGCGGTGCAAGAGCGTTTATTCTCCATTTTAGATACTCTACTTGAAGTTCAACCAAGTCCTTTGCCTTTCTTGTTTTCAACTTCTTAATTCCATCCTCCACCTCTTGTAATATGAAGAGCTTTACCCAGATTCGGGTGACACACAGATATTGATGAATACATTGAAGACTGGCGGTGAGGGGACGGGCCACTTGGTTGATGGCGCCCCTCCCTGTACCACCCTGAGACACCCTCATGACACATTGCAGGCAACATTTAATGCAGGTCTGAAGCGGAAAAAAGTCATTAACTGTTTGGATATGGAGGTACCTCAGTTCATTGTTTCTCCATCTCCCTTGCTCCACTGCAACTGCCCGCCTCAACCCTATGAACCCAGCTATCGCACTGTAACTGGGCATCGATGCTGGTTAGTTTGCTGCGTTGATTTTGGAAATGGGTTTCACCATTCCCATTCTGGTTTCTGCTATCTAACCTCTGCTCAGACTGACCTTGCTCCCCCTCACAATCCCTCTGTTAGAGCTCCCTCTGTCATCATTCTTTTTGTTACTGCTCCCTTTGAGGACTTAGCCAGAGCCACCAGCATGGTGAGACATCGCATGAGAAGTCGAAGAGGCGGACCTCGGGGAGGCAGTTCTTGCCCTCAGACTAAGCTGCACCTTGAGCCCGCTGCCTCCTCTCCTTCCCCTGAACTGCATCATCCCCATAGACATGGGGCGGGTAGATATCCTAGTACAAGAAGTGGGCGGGGTCATGCCTGGTCTTCAGGTGCAATTCATGATGATTTTGCAGTTCACTCTGCTAATTTTCCCTTGTCCCTTCATCCCGCTCCCCACTCAACCCAATTCAGGTTCTATAACACCCTGAACAGGCCTGTTATTACTGCTACTATTTCCATCCTCTTCACTGAAGACCATGAATAGACTGCCTCTCAGGTGGAAAATTCCGACTTGGGGCAAGAGGACGCCCCTAGACGCAGCAATTGCAGAGACACAGGGAAGAATGTGATGGACGAAGGCTTCTTCACTCTACATGGCAAGAACCTTGGTGGCAATCAGCATGGTGAAGGGGGTAGCTCTCCAGCCACGCGCCCCTCAGGTGGAACTGGACACGACGAGTCAGCTTTGTAGGCGGCATCTAGCAGGCTTGGCAACGCCCATCCAATGGATGAACCACATGGTGGTGGTGGGGAGCCACACAGTAGCGTGTCGAGGGACGAGGCGGATGATTGGGCATGCCCAATTGTTGAGGAACCCATCCCGGATGATTTCAATTAAGTTGACGTGGCTTCCAGGTGTCTGGACGTGGCGGCCATGGGTATGGACGTGGCTGCCAGAGGTTTGGACGTGGCTGCCAGGTGTAAGGACGTGGCGGCCAGGGGTATGGACATGGCAGCTAGGTGTCTTTTGTCTGGTCTTTTTGTTTTTGTTAGCATCTGTTGGAATCTGGTCTCCTATTTGGACATTATGTCATGGCAATACCTCATTGTTTCTTTTGTGGATTCTGGTCTTAAGAATTGATACCTTTTTTGGTTTTTTGCTTTCTGTGGACTGGTTTCCCCAATGTTGGTGCAGTCCAGATTTTTGCTGAAACACCACGTTAAACTTGGTTGAGGCTTGGTCCTCTCTGTAATTTTTGTGCATATTAATAGATTATCTTAACTTAGAAAAACAAATATGAAGAGCTTTGAATTTGTGTTGATTCCGGGGGGGGACTCTGCCTTAGATTCTTTCTTATAGAGTTGCCTTGCATATTCAAACCATTGATACATTGTACTATTATTTTCAATTTGCTTCTTCCTTGGTTGCAGTTCCTGCCAGAAAAGCTTTGGATTATTCTTGCTTAAATACATTAACTCTTCTCTCCTTGTTTACATGAACTCATCTTTTTTCCTTTTTAGTAACTACTTATATAACTTTACATTCATCTTCTCCTTACCTACCTTTTTGAAGGTTCTCCTTGCCATTTTTCATTCCTCATCAAACCAAGCATTTACAGGAAAAACATTTGATTATGATTTCCTATTTTTTGCTCTTTTGCACTTCTCAAGTGTACTTTGAATTATATTTGTTAACTCATGACTGTTGAAGCTTTTGAAACCAGTTTTCTCCTTTCGAATTAATCTCTCTAACATTGTCTTGAAGATAGTACAATTTTCTTGTGTTAGAAGAATTTTGCCCCTTGATAGTAATTGTCGAGAGCATTGGGTTTTCCTCCTATGCTGCCTTTCTTCTAACCATGATAACCTTATATAAATTGGGTTATGGTCTGATTTTAAGTCCCAAATATGCTCTCCAATTCTAACTTTGTCTATCTTTTCCAACAAGCTTTGTGAACACATCATATAGTCAACGACACTTGCCCCATTGTATGTGTTACAAGTGAAGTTCCAAGACCTTTTCCATCTATCTAGACCATTGCAAATAATTAAGTCGAAAGCCCCACACAGTGTAAGCAACTTCTCTCCAAAGTGATTGCTAATTTTGTCATCTTCTAAACACCTCTCCCATTGGAGATTCACCTCTTCAGTGAGCCAAATAGGATTGTTATCCTCTTTGCAACAAAGAATGCTAGCTTAATTATTTGTTGTTCTAGCATTGAAATCTCCCACTAAAAGAACTTCTCCTCGCTAAGGGTACACGACAATATCTTGTTTTAAAGCTGTATACTGATCCTTGCTGTCAAGCCCCTTATTTTTGTAAGTTTTTGGGATTTGAGGGGCAAAATAACGTGCAACAATTCTTATGTGATTCTCATTCTCTGATATTTTCCACTATAAATATTGTTTATTTGCATCTTCTTTAATTAACTGAATGTGACGGCCTTTTTTTTTTCTTTCACTAAAACTAGTATTCCCCCATATCTTGGCCATTTTCTGCTACCTTGTTCCAAACTGCCAACTTCATATAACCGTCAAACACGAGAGTTTTGCAACCATCATGCTCATGAGTTACACGAGAGTTTTGCAACCATCATGGTCATGATTCCACGAGACAAATTATGTCTCTACTTTCTGCAATAGGCCTTAACCTATGTCCCCTCCTCCAAGGGTAACCTCTACAATTCCAACAAAATAAACTTAGGTAGACCTGGATAGGATTTGACTGCTATGGCAGTTTGGTATGTCTAACGTCAGGTTCATGCATAAGTCTCTAACACTATACATCATATGCGGTTGACATTTGATCAAATATATGGAATGAACGGTGTTAGGTATATTGTTTTAAACATTAGTACTGAGATGTGGACAGATTTCACACTGAAACATTTTGTATGCAAATCGTGTCTACGGTAAATATTCGGTATGGAGCGTCCGGACTTGGTGTTCTATTGGTAGACTTGTGATATTAATTTCACCAACCAGCATTGAATAAGAAGAAAATCGAAGTTGTTACGGTCCAGACCATGCTAGGGCAGTAGATTGAATGCTTGCGTTCGGGATTGGCATGCATCTGCTGTTGGTTCCCTTTTTCACTTTCACTTTATCTATATGGGTTTAGTCATTTGCAGAGCCTTGTTAACTTGGACAGCGAATTGCCTCAGTTTGCTTGATTCAGCCTTGTGAAAGGACCATTCTTTCAGCTCCCGGTTCTTGAATAAATCAGACTGCGTGGCAAGGCCAAACCTTAGAATCCAACGAAACTATCTTAATTTAGTCAAGTGGCACCATGTAAGCATTAAAATTCCCCTGTTACAACCTTGGGTGTCTCGTCTTAAATCTGCGATAGCATTTCATAGCTTCAATTTTTTTGGGGATTGTAGAGAAATTGCTGCCTGTGAGCATGGATGTCTAATGTGTTTGGTTGAATAAAATTTATGCAAATAATGTGATTTTGGTTGACGGGATTTTTTTATGGAATTACAAACCCTTGCTTATACCCCAACGATTTTGCTATGGTTTTTTGTTAGATTTATTTAGCTCATTTCCACTGGTAAAATCATTGCATTCTCCTCTGGTTAGTCTATGGGTTTGTATTATTGTGTTTAACTTGGCCCTGGACCCGTTCTCAGAATTCATGGGTTTATTTGTTTGCTTGAATGATATTTCGTCCTTTATTGGGTTTGAGCATATGCTAAAATTGTTTTGCAATTGGTATTCATGTGTTGCCAGAGTTCTTGTGCATTTTTTATTCTGCATTAGGATGTTTCTAATAATCAAAGCCTACATTGTTGCTTTTTTCACCATAAATTGATATGCATGAGATTGGGATTTTAAAGCTAGTGGCAGGTTTTCCTTATAGCAGGGCTTCTCTACATGATTTTATATTCTTGTTGCATATTGAGAAAATGTAAATTTTCTTTGCCATTTGGCGTTTGAGTTTGATAATCACATAGCTGGGACATGCATGAATTTACCAGTGTTCCACGGGGACTCCCCGCCCCCCCCCCAGGGGTCTAGTTTCCTCGCTCCCCCGCGCTCCGGGGACTTGGGGACGAGTAGGGGACGTTTCCCCACGCTCCCAAAATGGAGGAAACTCAGGGGGACGTGCCAAGGAAACGTTTCCCTTCCCTGAGGGGACGTTTCCCCACGCTCCCAAAAAAATGGCCTTGCTTATAGTTTATGATTTAATAGACCTAAAGTGGTACAAAGCTACTCATGTTCTGTATGGGGATAACGTTTTGTGCTGTCTTTTGGTTTCAACAAGCGTTATTTTAGAGGGTTAGTATCATGGAAATTTGCTGGACCATATAGCACGTACATGAATTTTCCCTTTTAAAACTTCTCCTTTTTTCTCAAGTGATGGTTGGATTACAGTGGGGAGATAACTGGAGTGACAGGCAAAGAATATGAGACATTCAGTTTGTGTTTTTAATTTGCACGGCATTTGACATACAAACTATGGAAGCAGCGCCTATGTCATGTGGGAAATAATTGGGTGGACTATAGACTAACATGCGTTTACTGCAAGCATGACAAAATACTATGGGCAGCAAGAAATCTCAGGAACTGTCGTTATATATGAATTTATACAGTTACAAAATTTACACAGAGCACAATTGCTCAGCTTGAATTCTCAGGTCTGAAAATTATTTTCACCCCTGAAATACACTGCTAGTTTGAAGTTTGAACTGCATGGCATTGCTCTAATAAGGTAGACAAATTATCCATGCCATCGTTGGTCACCCAAGTTGGTTCGTAGATGGTCATCCTGCAGTCAATGTCATTTGATAGTAAACTAACAGAAACTCTTTCATGTGATCTTCTCATCTCTCCTGGAACTAAAACTCTTCTTTCAGCATATGGTGTACTGTCTATATTATATATAATATAACAAACTTTCTAGCTTGTTGGATCCAATAAGCTGGACCCATTATAGTGCCCTTCTTCTGCCAATGCGTGTTCCTGATCTGTTCATTTCCCTTTTCACAGATTAGTGGCTACCTATCAGCTGAGCTCTCCCTCTTTCTGACCAAAATCTAACTTAGAATTTTGACCAGCTGAATTAGAATTTTTAAATTTATTATTTATATGATATATAAATTTGGATAATGTCAAATGATATTCATATCAATGATCATGCTTTGCAGCTTTTCAATTCAAACCAAATTGTCATAGTGGATTCAATTAATAAATTATATTTTATATTTATAAATTTTGAAGACCCTGACGCTCCCCCACTTTTCCTAAAAAATGGTAGGGAGCTTTTGCATAGGCCGCTCCCGCGCCCCCTCGCTCCCTCGCCCCCTCGTCCCGGAACCTTGGTGGAACATTGTCGAGCTCTGCTGAGTTCTCTCTTGGCGTCATCGAGTTGTGTTCTCTTGCCTGCTGTCGAGCTGTGCTCTCTTACCGGCCTTCGAGCTGCACTCTCCTGCTGTTGTCGAGCTTTGCTCTCTTGCCCGCCATCGAGCTCCTTTAAAATGATGAATTTAATTTTTAAATCAATGTAGATTTTTTTTTCCACAGAAAAATCGAACCATCTATTGATATAAGAAGGTTACATAGCATAATGCAAAGCATTTTCGTTTCCCTTCTTTCAGAGAAACCAAAAACAGCTGTTTGTGGAGATTTCCAGATATTCCTCCAAACAGCCCTGTCAAAACCATTCTTTAGGACAACTAGATAAGCTGTGGTTTCCCCAACCCCCGGCTTCCTAGTAGGAAAACAGCCGAAACAGGGTGAGGGACAAACCACCATGTCAAAAAACCAGATAGTAGGCACTGTGTTGGCTGTATGATAGTTTAGTATCAAAAAAAGACAGGAACTCAGGCCTCCAATGAGAGGAAAACAGCACTGGATCCTGTTACAGTTTATATAATTAAATCAATGTAGATTATAGAATGATTAATGATGAATTTAATTTTTAAATCAATGTAGATTATAGAATGATTAATGATGAATGATGAATGATATATTTCATTATTGAATCTCATCGTATGGATGAATGATGAGTATGACATATGAATGACGTATGTATCAAAATGAATGATGAGGATGGATCAATGTATGTCATTATTTAATTCAATTATGAATTTAAAATTTATGTGTGGATCAATAAATTAATATTAGTCTATATATGCTTTCATTATATATACCCTGACATCCCCCCACACCCCCGAATCCTAAAATTTGAGGGTACTCCGACAAGCCCCCCCTGTGCGTCTCCTCGCACCGGAGTCTTGGTGGAACATAGCTAAAAATAGTAGCAAGATACAGGCAGGCTGTACAAGCCGTACCACTGTTGTAGCCATCTTTTCTTTGCACAGGTTGTACAGCTTCTGATCTGGCCATATGTCTTCAGATTTGGTTGTACACTGTTGCTAGAATGTTCTTCATTGTTAAGAGGAGAGAATTACTGTCTTGAAAAGGCTAAAATAGAGTAAGTTGTGGGAGGAGTAAGGACATGTTTTTCAGCTGTTGTGTGATTGATGCAATGTTCAGAAATGGATTTTACTGTTAAATAAATGTTGTTTGAGTTATTGAATGAGAGAACATTAGGACAACAGCCACCTAGGCTAGAAAAATTTACAGTCTGTTTATTTTGGAGCTACTAGGCATATGACCAATCATCAACACCTTCCATTAGATTAAAGACTGCAATGCCTGGGGGAGAAAGTGATTATTGATTATTACTCATCCCTGCCAGTGTTGGGTTGTGGTGGTGTCATCATTGACAATGCCAAATTTGAAGATGTTCTCCATGTTCCTGGAGTTGGACCAAATCTACTTTTTATATACCGCAGCCCCCATGCCAGTAAAAAGGTGGAGTTCTGGTTGGATAGATCCAATGGAGTACTATTGATGCTAACCAGGATCCTGCTGGATCCATGTGGGAATGTTATGGCAAACTATGATGACTTCTCTCTGGTTCTGTGCTCAACATTACTCGGGGGATATTGTGATGTATTGTGATATAATGTTTTCTTCATGACCCCTTGTTCAGATTAAGGGGTGATTTTAAACTTTTTTGGTTTAATGACATTGTTTCATTGATTATGATCATGAGTCCACCTTTGTATTACACCTTATTATATTGTATTTTCTTTGGCTATTTTAGACTAAGGCTACCTACTCAAACCTCTTTTGGGCTAGCACCCTACCTCCTTGATGGTGTATAAAATTAAATGCACTTCCTCAATTTGTATTTTTTCACTATAAGCCTGAGGGCACCTTCTCTATATTGTGCTCTTTTTTGCTGTTATATTGCTTTGTTTATGGTGTGAATCTCTTACTTTAGCACACACATATGGTTATGGCTATGGCTCTTTTTCTTTAAGCGGTCTTGTGCTCTCTTTCTAGTGCTCTGGTGCGGTTTTTTGTGGCTGTTACACTCTTGACTGGATTAGGGTTCACCTTGCCTTCTTTAGGCTTTACTTCGACATTTATAGGGAGTATGTCAAATTGCATTATTGAAATTTGAAACCATTAGGCTTTACTTCGACATTTATAGGGAGTATGTCAAATTGCATTATTGAAATTTGAAACCATTAAAGCATAATAGCCATGTTTGTGAAAAACTAGTGTTACGTGGGGACACACTCCCTTGGGTGGGGCATGTGTCCCCGCCATGCTTCCCACGTTTCTGGGACAGGGAAGCCGAGTGGGGGATGTTTTGCCATGTCTCCCTTCTTAGGAAACTCGAGTAAATGCAGGGGGGGGGGGATTTTTCCCAGGAAATGGCGACATATTCCTTTTGTGGGGGGGCTCCTAGGTGCCTTCCCTTGATAAATGGGAACTCCTACGCATCCCCCCTTGAATTTTTCCCAATGGCCTTAGAAAATGTCGATTAAAAAAAAACCCTAAAGAGAATGCTTATATTTATGCTATGCTTTCATTGCTCATGTTTGTGACCTGTTGTATGTCATATATATAAATTTTTATTTTTAGGATCTTGGATGGCGTCCTTGATATGCTTCCCATGATTTTTCTTAAAATTTGGGGGTTGTCTCCACACTTCCCACTGGAAGTGTTGCTCTGTTCCAATGTCCCGGAAACATAATGTAACATGGGAAAAAACAAGAGATATATAACAGGGCAAATGGTAAACCACAAAACAGTTCAAAAGAACATGATGTTCAGTTAACTGTCCACATTATAATCAGTATTTGTCTTCGTTTTCTTCTTTTCACTATTGTTTCCTTCTTTCTTATAAAATTGAGGATTACTTGTTTTTTTCTTTTCTATTTTCAATTTGCTGAAAACCAGAATCTCAAATTTTTAATTTGAATGAAGATACTCACATATTTTTGTTTAGAGAACTTCTCAGCCACAAGATGATGCATAAACAAAGGAAAATGCAGCTGAGAGTTCCCTTTGTAGGCGGAGCCTTTTAAAAAATCCCTTAGATGTTTAGGGTTGGTTTTAACTTTTCACAAAGCCTTAGGTGGAGAATTTGCTATATAAAATTGAATGGTTCAAACTTTTCATGAGAGTCTAGAAAATGCTAGCTTGTAAACAGAAAAGGTTAGTGCTGCATATCACTGGATGACAGGAGTTTTTTAAATGGGAGCTGCTGTGTGACAAATCTTTGGATATGGGAGTTACTGTTTTGATAACATCATTGTTGACCATGAATGGCGACTTAAAATGATGTATAAACCACAATTTCTTCCAGGAGGGCCTTGTTTTCATACTGTATGTTAAAGTATCTCATCAGCCAGTTTTTATTTATTAATTTCGTTAACAGTACAAATCCACGTTTTCCTTAAAAGTTACAAGATAGATTATAAGTTCAGCTCATCGGCCATTTCTTGGATACAAATCTGGGCACTAGTAAGACTTGCTTGATCGTAATTCCTTGGATTTCCCAGATTCACATGGCTGCGAAAGACAATCCAACTGATCTAAATTCTTAGACTTATCAATGTCTATTAACAAACTGAAAACCTCACTTCCTGGAGAGGAAGATAATCCAAAAGATTTCAGATGCAAGTAATTTGAGAGGAGATTTTCTTTTTAATGATTTTACCTTTTATCTTTTTGATTGTCATCCAACCTTCATTACTGGGAACAGGATTCTCCCACAAGGTTCCAAGTTCTGCACAGAGGGCGGGTTCTCTGTGGCAGATTTTGATCCCTCCACATGTTGAATTTTTCTACAAGGTGTGCAGTAGAAAACAATTTTCTGATATGGTAATTACTACCTAATGATCTTCGATCAATTTATCTCATGTCATTGAACAATTATACACACAAAAATATCAAGAGTAAATGCAGCAGAAACAGTAAAGATCAGAGAAAGACAGCCATGCACAATAGAGACAATGTTTTTACCCTGGGAAACCCAACCTTGGGAGAAAACCCAACAACTTTTCTTAGGAGAAATTATTCTTACAGCATGGTTTACAAATCAACAATTTGTCTAGAAATATGTGCCAAGTACAAATCCAAATACCAGTCAAAACCTAGTCAAAGTAGCTGCAGGTCAGTGCTGGCCAAATGAGCCAAAATGCTCAGAAATCAATGCTGGTCAAACAGTCAGCATGCAGTAAGACTTCAGCCCTGCGGCTCCTGTGGTCAACTATGGTTGACTGATATCAAATTCGACTCTGCGGCTTCTGCAGTCAACTGTGGTTAACTGTGGTAAAATTTGGCCCTGCGGCTCCTGCGATCAACTGCAGTTGACTGGTCAAATTCCTGTTCACATGTGGCCCTCCTGCAGCTCGGTCAACCCTGGTCAAACTTGGCCTAAAACAAATAGTCAACTTGTCCTCCTTTTCTCCACACGTGCGGCAGTCCAAGAGGACTCAGATGAAGAAGAAACTCACTTGCTTGGCTGGAGAAAAATGAGATGTCACATCATCTATATATATCACTGAAACCGGATTTGTTCTATAACAGGCCAACGTGTCCCGAATCCGGCAAATTGGACACGATTCGTGCCAATTCGTGTCCGGAAATCGGGACACATTGTGTCTGATTGGGACACGACCGGATCCGGAAAAAAGGGACCCACACGGCCATAAAAGGGCGAAAATCCCTCTTCTTTGCATCATTTTCACTCATTTCTTTTGCAATAGGTGGGATGTGAGTTTGTTGTGAGGAGTTTGGAGCAAGGAGCAAAGGGTGTGGAGTGTTTTCAAGGAGATTCAAGCAACATGCAAGTGCATTTCCTCTCTATTTTTTTGCATTTGTATTACAGCAATTTGCAATGTGCATATGCATTTCTTTTACAAATTTGTGCATTTTTTGTTTATTTTTTTACAGTGTTCATGTGTTAGGTCCCTATATTACTAGTGTAACCCCTTATTGCTATTAGTACAACCCTCTTATTATATTGTTGTGCCCATGTAGTCCCCATATTGTTATTATCGTGCCCTTACATTATTATCATAACATTTGGTATCAGAGCTTTGGATTCTAGGGTTTTGCTGCTCCAAACAGGTTATCGTGGAATTTTCGCTATATCTTTTTTTTCTGCGAAGTTTCAGAAGAGAAAAAAACCCATTTGAGACTATATTGTGTTGAACCTCGAGTCCGAATTTCAGATCTTGTCTCGCTATATTTTCAGATATATGGTCTGAGACATTTAGGGTTTTTGTAGGCTCCAGAATTAAATCCTAAACAGGTGACCTTGAGAAAATCATCATAACTTTATCTCTGAACATCAGATTGAAATTTCGTAAGAAGTTACAGAAAGGGGACGGATTGTAGTTTCATGTGTATATTTTCAGATCTGAAGGTCAAAACAGTGACACGTGGCACTTCCTACAAGTTCGCTCTTCTGAAAACGTATATAATCAGGTCATGTTGGGAGATTGTGCATAACTCTTTCTTGGGGAATCCAATTTCGATCAGACTGGTGGCATTGGAAAGAGGACGCAGAGGGATACTGCATGTCGCAACTTCAGAGCTGGAAGATCTGAAATTACAGAGTTATAGTCGTTTCAAGATCGAGCTCCTAAAATCAAGAAAAGGTGATATGAGGAAGTTTGATGGCAAGGATTCGGTAAATTGGATACTACAAATGGAGAAATATTTTGATCTACATGGTACAAAAGGTACGTATTGCATCTAATTATTTAGAACCGAATCAATTTTTATGGTATAAAGGGCTTTGTTTTTGTAAACCACTTATCACGTGGTCAATTTTCACGGAGGAAATGATAGCACATTATGAGGATACCAAGAGCAACACCTTCTTTAACCAATTGAGAAATCTCAAACAAAAGGGTTCAATGGAAAAGCACACTAAGGACTTTCAAAAATTGAATATAAGGTTAAATGATATTATAGAGAAGCAAAAGATAAATAGTATTATCTATGCCATGGAAGCTGATGTCAATGGTATGAAAGCATATTGGAAGAAAGGCATGGAAGATTTGAAGAAAGACACGTAAGGTTTGAAGGAAGGTGGGACAAAGTTGCTACAAGAAAGGCCTCCTAATGACGAAAAGGATCAAGAAACGTCAAAAGAAGAGGATATACACCGAGAAACCCTAGAGAAAGAACAAATGAATCCGACCATATCTTGTATTGCAATGGCAGGAATTACCACTCCTCAAACTCTCAAGATAAAAGGACCTATCAAGAAGAAGAAGGTTACAACCATGAAATATCAGGAAGAAAATTATCAAGAAACATCAAAAGAAAAGGATACTCACCAGGAGCCAAACCCAGAGAAAGAAGAAATGAATCCGACCATATCTTGTAATGCATTGGTCGGAATTACCACTCCTCAAACTATAAAGACAGAAGGACATATCAAGAAGAAAAAGGTAATAGTGTTGATTGATTCGGGTAGTACCCATAATTTTATTAATTGTAAGATGGCCAAGGAATTGAATTGCTTCCTATATCCAACACCAAAGTGTCAAGTGACGGTTGTAAGTGGAGGAACCATAAATTGCTCTGGAAAGTGCCATAATATCAAGCTATCTATGGGAGAATATGTATTGAATAGCCCAATGCTTTCCGTTCCAATGGGTGGTACTGATGTTGTACAAGGAGTCCAATGGCTACAATCCTTGGGTACAATAACTTTTAATTTTCAAGAAATTTTCTTCGGAAGGAAAGGAAGTTGAATTAAGGGGTATCACAGGGAAACCAGGAAATATATTCAACTCTGACGGAATGACAAAGCTTCTAAGGAAAAAACAATGAGGCGTAATTGCACAATTATGTTCGCTAATGGTTCCCACATCGAAATCATGTATTTCTCCAGATCTCCAAAAAGCCTTGGACAATCATTCCAAGGTATTTGAGACTCCCAAAGGTCTCCCACGTATTTGTGATCATGATCATGCTATTCATTTTATTCCAGGAAGTGTTCCTCCAAACATCAGGCCTTGTAGATATCCATATGCCCAAAGGAGTGAAATTGAACTTATGGTTGTAGAAATGGTAGAGGTTGGTATAATTATCCAGCCGAATTTGATAAACAAAGCAAGGGATGAATGGAAGAATGGCGAAGGAGGGTGGGAACTCATTCAAAAATTGTCGAAGATCCCAGTTCCAACAATATTGTCGGAACTTGACAAGGAAGGAAAAATCATATTGGAACCTGAAGCATTCACAAAACCGAGAATCGACAGCTACGAAATCGATCAATTTCAGAGCATCAAATCAAGTGGAAGAACTTATTGGCTGAAGATTCCACATGGAAGGATGAGAATTTTATATAGAAGCATCAAGAATTACTCAAGCGTTGAGGACAACACTTTTTGAAGGAGAGGGGCATGTTAGGTCCCTATACTACTAGTGTAACCCCTTATTGTTATTAGTACAACCCCCCTTATTATATTGTTGTGCCCATGTAGTCCCCATATTGTTATTATTGTGCCCTTACATTATTATTGTTAGGTTGGCTCTGATTATATTATGACCGCTTAGACTCTTATATATAGAAAGGAGGTCTTGTCATTTGTATCATCAAAGAACTGTTCATTTGTGTAATGTAAAGGAGGTTGCCCCCTCGAAGAGCCTTATTTCTAAGGCGTTCATCTATCTTTTCTATCTTTTTGTGAGATGGTTTCATAACATCATGGCTCAATCAAGGGCAGCAGGTAAGGGGCAAAGGAAGGGGAAGAATGTTCCCATTCAAGATGCCCCTCCTCCCCCAATTTTATCAGTCTGCTGCAAGTATTCCCTCTATTGCAAGTAATGTTGAGGGAAAACTTCTTCCCAAAGGTAACATTGAGAAATATCCCTTGTGGAAATATGTCACAAGAGAAGATGAGCCAAGCAACAAGGTGAAGGGAGGAGGCAATGTGAATTGGAGATGCAACTTTTGCCACAATATTTTCACAAGCACATATTTCCGTGTGAAAGGCCGTTTGTTGGCTTTAGTAGGTACATATTTCCGTGTGAAAGGCCATTTGTTGGCTTTAGTAGGATGTGGAGTTGGCACATGTGGCTGCAAAATAAAAAAAAAACCAAGAATAACGACCCCCTTCCATTTTTGAGGAAAGACAACAACAAATTTCCATTTGAGAGTTCTAGTGAGGGACAAACAACAAAAAGAAAGACAATTTCACTTGGTCCAATGGACAAGATTTTTCAAAAGGAGAAACAAGAAGAGCTTGATCTCATCATTGTTTTTTTTATTTTTTTATTTATTTTTTATTTTTTTATATCAAAACTTCATATCCTTTAATGTTGCACGCTCACTTCTATTTATTGAGATGTGCCGAGCTTTAACTCAAGGGGCTCCATCATGGTATGTGCCTCCTGGTTTAGAGAAGCTTAGAACCACATTGTTGACGAAGGCAAAAAAAGAGGTGCAAAAAATGTTTGAGCCTATTAAAGCATCATGACCAACATCTGGGGTTAGCATTGTTTCTGATGGATGGACAAATTCAGCACGACACCCACTCATCAACTTCATGGTGTCTTCCTTGAATGGTCAAGTTTTCTTGAACGCAGTGGATACACTTGGAGAATACAAGGATGCACAATATTTGGGTGAGTTGTTTATTAAAGTTATTGAAGATGTAGGTGTTGATTCTTGTGTGCAAATCATTACAGATAATGCACCTATTTGCAAGGCTGCTGGCATGATTGTGGAAGCTAAATATCCACATGTGTTTTGGACACCTTGCATTGTCCATTCATTTAACTTAGCACTGAAATCCATTGTTTCTGATGTGCTTTGGATAGGTAACATTATTGAGGATGCACGACATATCCATAACTTTGTACAAAGCCATACAAATGCCCTCACTATCTACAAGCAGTGCAACAATCTATCATTGTTGAAGATTGCTGATACACGGTTAGCCTCTTCATTCATCATGTTGAAGAGGTTGAGGGAGGTCAAGACCGCTCTTGGAGCCATGGTTATTTCAGAGTTTTGGTCTTTTTGGAGAAAGACAGATCAAGTAGCCTCTAAAAGAGTGAAGGACACAATGCTAGATGATGCTTGGTGGGAGAGGGTAGATCTAGTTATTCAGATCATGGACTCTATCATTTCTTTGCTTCGATTTGCAGATATAGACCAACCCATCCTAGGAGGGGTTTATGAGGGATGGGATTCCATGATTGAGTCTGTGAGGAGCCTTATTTTACAGGGTGAGTGCCTCGAGTATGAGACATCACCAGAGGCCTTCTATGGTACTATACAGGATATTCTTGTCAGCAGATGGGACAAGAATTGCATACATTTACATTGTTTGGCTCACTCATTGAACCCAAAATACTACAACCATGACTGGCTGAATGGTGGACCTTCCCGCAGATTCCCTCCTCACATGGTTGGTGAAATCTCACTGGGGAGGAAAGATGCATTCAGGCGGGTTTTTCAGGATAGAGCATTGCTTGATGAGGTGGAGGATGCCTTTGCAGAGTTTTCCACTGACATTGGCCGATTTGCAGGATATGATGTGATTAGAGACAGGGGGCTAAGAAACCCTATTTTTGGTGGGCAAATCATGGGGCAACAAGCCCTCCTCTACAACAGTTAGCCATGAGGCTCCTCTCTTAGGTGATTTCATCCTCTTGTTACGAAAGGAATTGGAGCACATATGGGAATTTGTATAGTGTTAAGAAGAGTAGGCTTGAGCAGTCCAAGGCAGAGATAATGGTGTATGTGCACACCAACCTTCGTCTTATTTACAGGCAAAGGGAAGAGTGGTTGAAGGGAAATACAAAGATGTGGGATGTCTTTCCTGATGATATGGGTCTGGACAACAATGTTGAGTTGGCATTGGCCAACATAGATCTCAATGATCCAGTGCTAAAGCCTGTTAGATTTGATGATGGTGACATTGTAGAGGGGTCATCCTCAACACCAGCAGATGCAGAGGTGACTTTGGATACAGGGGAGGATGCAGTGGAGAAGAGCAGTGGTGACCATGATGATGAGGATAGTGATGCTGATTTTGATGATGACTATGAGGATTGATGATTCACGAGTCATGAGTTACCCACTGCCTTGAGGCTTGTATACTTATAGTTGTTTTGTATTTCCTATTTCTATTTGCCATTGGCATTGCACTACCTATGTAACACATTTTGATTTTGATGACTTAATGAGAAAACTACAACTGTTAGTGTCTTTATCTTGCTATCTTGTCTTTCTCCTATTGGATCATTGATGAATTGAATATGTATTATGATTTATCCTTTATGTGACATGTCACAAATTACAATTGTATTTTAATTTTGTATGTAGTTGTACTATGCATGCTATAATGTTACTAACTTGCTTTATAAATAATAAAACTTACATCTAGATGAAGATCTATGTTTGAAATCAATGAATTTGTATCATGAATGAGAATTAGTGTAAGAAATATCTAATTTTTAATATATATATATATAAAACATATCCGAACGTGTCCTGTTCTGGGGGGTCAATGTGTCCGAATCTGACAATCGAATCCCCGTATCCGACAAATCCCGAATCAACGTGTCAGGATACTTAGATATATACTAGTCAAATGGGGGTAAATTAACCCAAGGGACACACCTTTTCATGTGTTGGGCCGACTTGGTGCCCCAAAAATAATTTTTTATTTTAATTTTCTTAGGCAGACTTGGAGACCTCTTTGGCATGTGGGAATACCTCTTGATGCTACAAAAAAAGCAATACTACAGGGTCTGAGACTCTGTAAACTTTGACACATCCGATTCCTTCCCTCTTGCGGGGAAGCATGGTGAGTGTCTGGTCCTAGCTTGGAAATTTGCATCAGAACTCATTTCCACCCAATGTTTCTCCAAGCTTGAGCCCTTCTATTGAGTGAGTTTATGGGATTTGTGCTTTGTCTAGCTGGCAGTTTTCACCTTTACCTTCAGGCTTCAGAAACTAGCCACCAGGTGGGCATTGTTCAAAACAATCTCTGCAATGAAAAAAAAAGGTTCATAGTCTAGCATTTGAATCCAGCTACAACCAATACATTCAAGATGGTTTCTTAAGGAAGAGCCTTCTCAAGTTTAGCCCTAATTCTATTTTAATCACATGTTGAACACAAAGTCCGCTTGCTTAGCTGCCAAAAGCAAGAAACTTACTGAGAGCATCCTTACTGGCGGTAAGAGACTTTGTATGCCAATACTCTAGAGACAAGCTTGGCATTTGCACCCAGATAAGAACTGAAAAGAATGTTTGAAAGTAAGGGTTGAAGCTTGGTAGCCGATGCCTCATAAAAAGGCGAGACCTATCAGAGAACCAGGCTCATCATGTAGGGCAGCTTCAAGATCTGCTTGAGAAATTAAAAAATTGTTGGATCAGGGTCTAATCACCACAATATCTTTCAATCAAGAGCCCCACTCCTTAGATATTGAAGGCTGGAACCCAACGGACTTTGACCAAACATTGTTAAATCTCCAAATCAGTCTGTGAGCAAGAAGATAACCTTTCTTCTTAAACCAACAAAGATCCAACTTTAACTTCGACACATATGAACTTGTTGATGCAAAAGGGCTAGGAGGAGGCTCTTGAGTTCGACAACTTCTCTTTGAAGGTGGTTGTCATTTCATGGAAAAGCTCTCCTAGAAGTGAGGAAGCTACCTCCATTGGGGAGTCATCAAATGCAGGGAACCAATTTGGTTCACCAATTAAATATCCAACATACTTGGTCTTGAGATTTGTAGCTTGGGAGGTATTCCAAACCCTAGGCTAGAGGGTTGTGGAGGATTTGGCCTCAAAACTTCACTTGTGGGCTAAAGACCCAAATGTGTGGGCTTTGCACCCAAAGTTGTGGGTGTGAATCCATGAGGAGATTTGATGACTTGGCACATGGAGATGGAAGAGCACCCTTAAAGGAGCAAGGGGCAACTTCAAGCACCATGAGATCCCTTGTCAAAGTGGAGATATTAATTTTTATGTGTTTATGTGGATGAAAATGTCTTAGAATCTATGTTGCAGGAAATGTGGTATGGAGGTCCGTTTCCATACGGAAACGGGTACGAAACGCGGAAATGCGTTTGGTACGGCCGTGAAACGCGTTTTCGGCCGTACTACCACGTTTCCCGAAACGGAAACATGGCCAGTACGGCCGGAAACACGTTTCAGGGCCGTACGACCCACGTTTCCTCATTAACTTGTGTTTTTTTTTTAATTTTTAATTTTTAATTTGTTTTTTAATTTACTTTTAGGGTATGTTAGTGACTTCTTGTTGCTTCTAGATGCGTGTCTAAAGTTATAAAAGTGATATTCTCCTTTAATTTTTCATTTTCATCCTTTTACTTAAATTTTAACATTACCATGAAATGAATCAGGATGTTTGAGAGTGGTTTCGCCCTCATTGGATTTCATATGGAGAAAGTAGAATTTTAGATCTCACTCAAAA
>APFE030605814.1:89420-106530 GCA_000404065.3 Pinus taeda
AGGTCATGTTTCGTATCGCTTCCTGTTTCGGAAACTCGTACCCGTTTCCCCGTTTTGTGCAACTTAGCTTAGAATTCAAGTCGGCCTTAGCATAAGTGACCCCTCTTGGAAGGGCTAGACAACACCCTAAGAAACATATAAATAAGAGAGAGTTGGATGATCATTTTCTCATCCAACAAGTGCATTTCCTCTCTCAAGAAAGACCTCACACACCTCAGATAGCTGAGCTGAACAAGAGCATAAGGAAGGGCAAGTTTTTGTCTTTGGTTATGGTTTGGTTTGGGCATAGGTATAGAGGAGAAGCAACTGAGTTTTGTGATACCTATCAGCTGGAATGTATGTCGAGTTTAGTATCTCTGTTTTGAAGTGAGGAAGAGTCTTATAAGGCTGAGATAACAAGCCGCCTTACCTTTGATCTGAAGTGAAAACATGGTTGAGAATCTCAAGGTGACATTGTGCAGGACCGACGCACAACAAGACTGGTTGTAGGGCTCCTACAATTGGAAAGAATGCAGATTAGTAGGCCGAGTCCAGTCATGGAAGGAACGAGGTAAAGTGTGGAAGGAAAGGAGGCTTTGTTAGACATGTGAAGTAGCCACAGTCTAAGGTTCGAACCTATGGTTTCTCAAAATTTCAGAGAGGGCCGAAGGTAGAAAAGAGGGTTGCAAGGGTGCATTGTCTGTGGAGGAGGATTGCTAGGTTGGAGGGTTGTTCTAGAGGAACTAGAACAACAGTTTCTTGTGATTGTTGAAGGTCATCCTAAAGTTGTAAGGAGGGCAACAAGTCGATGATCTTGGGAGCCTAAGTGTAGTCATTGAAGGACTAATGAGCTGCTAGGAGAGGCAAATTTGAAGAATGCTCAGGATTGATCTTTGAAGGACAAAAGGAGGTCAAGGGAGCAGTTTGTAGCCCTAGTTCATTAACAAAGAAGGACATTTGTAGTGAGTAGAAGGGCAACCCATCATACCCTAAGTGTGTCTTCATTGGGCAACACATGAAGGCACTAGTGGGAAGAAAGTCCCTAAGAGTTGTGTTTTTGAAGGACTAAGAGGTAGCTAGTGGGCAAGAAGTCCCAAAGGTGTTGACTTCTTGAAGGAAAAAGGAGCAACAAGTGGGCATACGTGAAGACCCGAGGTGTTGAGTCATTGATGGACAAATGATCAACTAGAGGGTAGATTAGAACCGTGTTCAGTGGCCCAAAGGAGTTGGTTCATTAATAGAGGTAGGTTGGTGTTGCTGCAGATCGAGAGCCAAAGGACTGGGCAAGTGTGTTCAGGGTACGACGAAGAGGCGCTGAGAGAGTGCGCTACATCAACCAAATAGTCAGTGTATCTTGTTCAAGGTAGATTGGTTGTGGAAGTGACTGACACCAAACCCTAGTTTGTATTCTTGTATCAGTGGATGTATGAGGGCCATTATCCCTAGTACGAGAGCCCTAGATAATTGTATTACAATTTGTTAATATAATGAAGTCGGGTTGTTGAAAATTGTAAAAAGTTGTTTATATTTTGTGCATGTTGTGATTTACTACTGTTTATATTTCGATGTGCAAAGTAGTTTGTTATGGTATTTGGATTGGTAGTGTTAGTGATTCTAAGACCCTAACCTAGATTCCAGTACCGTGGAAAAACAACACTCGGAAGAATAAATGTGTGAGAAAATGATAGAACATAATAGGATGATGAATACAATGAGGGCCCTCTATAAATACCTAGGAGGGCATTCCTTTTTATTAAGATACATTTCCTTTTGATAAGACACATCTTATTATTATGATGTTTTTTCATTATTTAGTTTTTTTTTTTCATGTGGAAAATATCCTTATATTCCATTTGAGGAATATACATGTTCCGGTCCATTACATCATAGTCTCGAAGACATTACATCAAAGCTTATCATGTCACTTGTGGGAATTGCACGTGGGTGGGGGTTTATTTCCCTCCCAACCACCTGAGATAAAACCAATTTTCTTTCATTATTTGGTTATTATTTATTTATATTTATTTTTACATATTTATTTTTATTACATTGCCTTCCTGTTTAGAAATGCTTTGTCCTCAAAGCATATTTATGGAAAGGCTTTACATTATTGTTTTGGCTTGAAATGTCTTCATATGATTCTTTGTTCTTGACATTGTCATGATTGATGATACGAATAGTAAGAACTTCTAATCATTGCGCACAGCTGTTGATTTATAAAAGGATCAAACCATTCTAATTTGATTCTTTGTGGAATGTTGTGTTTATATGATACTCGATATGAATTGTTTTTATGAGACTCAATGATACTGGTATCAATACTCTTCAAAATATAAGTTAACTGTTTTCGTCTTGAGTGATGTTGATACAGTGACTGGTTAAGATATCTACTCTTGTGATTGGATGCTAATAAGGTGTTTTTGTGGCATGAATTTTCCTTGTAGTGTTTTCTTGATTTACTTCTTGGTATTTTACTGGATTTGCACCTTTTTGAGTTGTGATGTTGATTGGATCTATATTTGTTCCTTTTCCCAGAACTTGGATTTTAACATCTGAAGACTTTGATGCTTTATCCTTGATAGGTTGTTCTAACTTGTTTTCCAATGACTTCTTATTGTTCTTAAGCTTCCCAACTTGTGTAAGTAGGTTTTGATTATGATTCTTGAGATGTCGAAGTTATTCAATTTCTGATTTGTTGTCTTTATTTTCTAATGTCTTGATTCTGAAGTTTCTCATCTTTTAACTCATTGATTTGTTCTAGCAACCTTTGATTAAGGCTTTTCAAGTGATAATTTTCTGATAAGCTCTTATTGAATCTCTTCTTGAGGTCTTCCTTTTCTTGTTCTAATATTTTATTGCACTGTTGTGTAACCTTGTTTTCTTCTTGATTTGTGCAAATAATTTTTGACTATGATTCTTTAGGTCAAAAATTTCTTGGTCTTTTTCTAATAATACTTTGTACAACATATCCTCAAGATATTTATATATCTGTTGTTATACTATCTTGTTTTGTCAATGTTTGGTTGGTTCGTCCTATAATTCTTTTCATTTGTGAGTTACCTTCTCTTCTAATTGTAATTTTTAGGTACACTGGATTATGGTGTCTTGTAGGAGCGATATTTGGTGCTTGACTTGCAAGTTGGATTTTGCTTCATTAGATTCTTGAGCTACCCATTATTTTTCGTCACTTTGATAAAGAGCTCTCTAAGAATTTGAGTAAAGGTGATTTTTAAATGATTCAACATGTAAACTCCTTTGCACAAAAAATACATCTCGTCAAAAAAACAGAGTTTTGTGCAGAATCCATAATTCTCTTGAATTCTTTTATTTGGAAATCAATTTTGTTATGTCTTTTTAAGTTTTATAACCTTTCCTTCATTTTTTTAGGGACTTAATCTTCCTTGTTAAATATTAGGTACACGATATTAAGGACCCCACTATTTATTATTTTGACCTATATATTGAAGCATAAAGGATAACTTTTGGCTTAATATAAATTTTATATATAAAGTGGCTACGTCGGAACACAATATTTTAATGTGTTCATTAACTTGGATCAATCCTATGTAAAAATATCTTTATTAATTGATTCCCCTTTTGAGAAATTGGATATCAAAAGGTACTTTCATAGTTTTAAATGAATACTTTCAATTCATGTCCTTTTCCCACTTAATACTAACTTCCACTATTAAAAAAATATTTATTTGATAAGTAACTTATAATTTGATAAAGTTGTAATTGATATGGATTGGATAACTGCGTATGATATGGCTTGGTCAATCCCTTTTTTTTTTACTCTCTTTTGTACACGATGCAAGCTTGTTAGGGTTTTATCCTTTTGTATGCTACAAGGGCATACATAAGAATGATGTCCAAGGTGTGAGTGGACTCACGAAATAGTAAAATTCGATTTCTATAATGTTACGTGGTTAATTAATACTTGTGGATCTTAGACTCTTCGCTGTTCCAAACTGTCAATATATTTGGTGATCAATTATTAACGTGATTCTGTTAAGTGAAATGCCAGTCCAAAATTTGTGACTTCGAACCCAGTGTTTTGTCGCTGTAACGAATGGTTTTATCACTGGATTATGAGTGGTGATAGGCTAATCTCGCAATTTAAACCCACTGTTTCTTCAACTGCCAAGTTTTTCAACGGGGTTGTAGGGGTAGCGAGTATTGTCATGATTCAAATTGCTTTTTCTTGATTTTATTTTAATTGTTATACTCTTTTCAAATGTTTGCTGTAGTCAATTTGACAATGCTGTTTTGGAAGGCAGGGGCAGATTTTATGGTGGTAGCTCCTATTTTTTTCCCAAGGAAAAATCGTAATTTTATTCAAGGAACAAAATTACATTTTTGCAGATGCTAAGAGTATTCGATCATGCCAGCCAATGGCTGGAGCCCAAAAAGAAAATCAGACTAATTTTTTCTGGGTTAAGTGTAATTAAGAGCACTTAGCTACCCCTTACTACCTTTTTCTTCCTCAACTTTTTGCCAAACTCCTTGAATGGGAGTGACAGTTATAATTGCTAAATGATTTTCATCCACCTTTAGAGAGGCTTCTTGTTTTTTGAGTCTGAACTCTCAGAGACGTGGGATCTTTTTACACCTCCCGCCATCCTCCTTCTGCTGCACTATAATCTCTGCTTTTTCAGGATTCCCCTGGATTTGGACCATTGTTCCCGCCTGCTCTTCCCCTCCTTTCACTGGTCTGCCTTTTTTCCTTCTAGAAACTCCATATTTATATGATTCTCTGATATTTCATCAATCTCTTCTTCTAAGAGGGGCCGATCTGGAACCTGCCATCCCTTTGGCTTTTGAGGTTGTTTCTTTCTCCTATTTGGGGCTTTCTTTGCTTGTGGACATGTGTTTTGTAAATGTCCTGTTTGATAACAAATGCAACACCTGAATGCCGTGTTCTCAAAATCTAGTGGCTGGGTCGAATGAAAACTATTATGAATCAAGTGGATGGTGATGTCTATCGAACATGAGGAGTTGGGAGATGCTGATGTGTTAGCCACCATGGCTAGACTATCTGCTGGGATATCATCTGGTGCTTTGGCTGCAATGGTAGTTGCTTCTTTGTCACTGTTCAAATTATCAGACTCACGAGGCCTCTTTTGCCCTCAATGAAGCTACTCTAAGGATAATTCCATATTCGGTGGCTCTGCCTTTGGACAGGGAGATGCGACTTGTTGTCTTTTCGACTGTGACAGAGGTTGAGATTGTTTGGTAGATTGCTCAGAATGCTTTGGATCAAGATCATTTGATGGATGTTGAACGACAATGGAAGGCTGTTGGACTTGGGTGCCTTTGGGGAGGATTGATTGGTCACTGATGGTTGTGCTTCTGGAGAGTCTGAAGGAAAAGGACTTTTCCTGGCCATTTGAGGGACATGGAAACCTTTTTGATTTCATTTTGGAAGCCTGGAGGATGGGAAAGAGGGGAAATTATGTTGCAGATGCCCTACCTCTCGGCAAGATCTGCAACGAAAGGCAGTATTCTCATAGTCCAAAGGCTGGATAAGAGGCTCATCTAGCCAATCTATACTGCTTATATCCGAAAGACCATCTCTAAGATCTATCTCTACGAATATTTTTGCAAAGGTGTAGAAGCCTTTTTGGAATCTTTCTGTGTTTATTTTGATGAAATGTCCCATGGTTGAACCTATCTCCTCCAGAGACCATGGGTTGCAGAGGGGGATTGGCATGTTGGGCAACCTTACCCAAATGGGAGTCTTTATTCCCTCCATGGTTAGAGGGTTAAAGGTGGGAAACCAAGGTTCTAAAGTGAGGCCTGAACGCCCCCAAAACCAAGGTCCTTGATTGAAGGCCTTTAGACGATCCTTTGGGTTATTGAAGAGTATCCTTTGGAGCAGAGTTGGAGGGAGTAATTTGTGGTCTAGGTCTTGTTCAACCAGTCCCTTAGAGATTGTTAAATTTAGGTATGTTCTATGCTTAGAGCAATTTATTTCAATTTTCACAGTTAGCTCAATATCTTTTCCAGATTAGCAATAACATCGGCATTAAAGTAAATTGCAAATAGAACATAAACATAGATCGCAGAAGAGAAGCCAAGACAAGAGGATGCATGATGTGGCGCTAGCCAGGGACAAACCCCATTGTGGTGAAACCCTTGATCAATTCTTCTTATATGTTCTTCAATAGTTCAACAGAGAGAGAGAGAGAGAGAGAGAGAGAGAAGTCAACACTTTGACTTATCTAAGTAAAAGCATAGATCATCTCTAAGTAGATGATACATGAGGTAGCTGAACTCAGTTGAAGACATGCTGCTTCAACTGATTCTCCTAGGTGACTCCATCACCATGCATTGTGCTGCACCTCGTCATCACACTCCACCTCACTGTGCTGCACCATGTTGCACCCATCATCACTATGCTGCACCATGTTGCACCCATCATCACTATGCTGGACCTCATTACCATAGTGCTGAACCTTATGCTGCACCTTCCTGTACTGCAACATCTTGCTGTACCTTAACATCTTGCTGCACTCACCAGTGCTGCCTCATACTGTACCTCACTGCTTGCCACCATGTGCTTGTTGTACCTTGCTTACCGAATTGCTGTCCCAATTTGCTATTGCTGCTGTCCCATCACAACTGTTGTCCCAATTGTGCCATGCCATAGCTGCTGTCCCAATTGTATTGCTGTTGTCCCATCACAGCTGTTGTACCATGCCACCATTGTAACATTGCTATACATTCCTAAACTGCATCACCATGTTGCTTAGATGATTTTCTATTTGCTGCATTTGTGGGCAACCTTTAGGTGAGGCCATCAATAGTCCTACCTATTGGCATGCTGCTCCAACTCTGTTTGTTAGAGCACACTGCTGTATCCTCCATGTTATCCCACAGTCAAACCCATAAGGACTGTGGCCAGCTTCATGACCAGCAGTTAGGGTTAGACTAGGTACTTATTGACTGCGGCTAGGGATCTTTAGAACAACAGCATAGGACCTGTGTTTAGGCCTCTCCATATAGCGTCATACGCTGCCCTTTCTTGCACCCAAGACACCTCTATGCAGCCCTAAAACAGTCTGCCCTACCTCGGCCTCCCTTACAATAATTCGGCCCTCCAAAAGACCCATGACTTGCTGCGGCTAAGACCTTTTGTTTGACTGCGGTTAGGGCATCCTATAGACAACTTAGGATTACCCTTGGGACAACGTATAAATCTCTTTCCTGACTGTGGTTTGATTTCATTAGGGCAGAGTATAAGTGTCTGCAATTAGGGCTCTTTCTTTCATTGCATTTAGGGTTAGATCTCCCCTCGAGGACTGTGGCTAGGGCTTGTTAAGGCCTCCTCCATAGCTGCGTTAAACTTCTTCCATGACAAAGGTAAGGGCTCCTTTAGGTCAACGTGTAGATCCCTTCCATAGCTTTGCTGACCTGTCTTCTTGGCTGCAGCTAGGGCAACCTCCTTTCCTCCAACGTTTAGGGCTTCCTCTCCTAGATTTCTCTTCCACTAAAAAGCCAAAGCGAGTGGAGAGAAATCAAGAGAGAAGTGTGTGTGAAATGACTCTCAAGTCATCTCCTTTTATACTAAAATGTTGAGCACATGTGGGTGTTACTTAGTTGTTGGCCGACCTTGACGAATTGTCTTATAACACAAATAAATTCATAACTCCATGAATTCTTATCTGAATCGGATGATCTTTAGATCAATCCTACACCTCTCGATGAGAGGGATCCAAGAAAAATATCAGCTGCTATAAATAAGATGACCCACATGAGTTTGGCCCTAGTTGCCAATTTTAATAGAGATGGAGCTGAGGGCCAAAACCCATTAAAGCGACATAATTGCATTTTTAACGAATTGATATGCATACATAATAGAAGCATCTTCTGTTGACTTTACAGATGGAATTTCCTCTGAATGCTCAATGATGAAGGGTGGGCTTGAGAGGGCTTTGGGAGCCAAATCTGGGGCTCCTTTTCTTCATTGAAATATTTCTTCTGGGAGGTGCCATTAACCCTAGAAGGTGGAGTTCTTGTTTGGCTTGGTGCCTGGAAAGACTGTTGAGAAGGGGCTTGTCCTTTGGTTCCCCCAAGCAAGCTCGAGGAGACCACAAGGGAAGCGTCCTTGCCAATGCTCAGATCTTGGAGAAGGGAGCCGTCTCACAACAACCTATTGTTGTGCAAGAAATTGAACTTGGAGAAGGGGATGCCTGTAGCGTTAGAACCCTGAGACATAATGTCCGCCAATGAGTTGTTAGCGAGGGTCTTCATGAAGAGGGAAAAAATTGAATCAAATTGGGGTCAGATTGTTGAGCTCCTTGAGCCAGGGTCAGAGATCCCTCTAGCGACAAAGGTAGCTTGAACCAGGCATACGTCGAAGCATTGGCGACAGGGGTAAGGGCTAGGGTTTGTGCCATGTTCGCTCTAGATCTGTGTGATTTTCCAAAAAAAATAAAAATAAAAAACTATAATGGTTTGGATTCATATGGATGCACATGAATATTTATTTATTTTTTTCGAAATTTGAATGTTTATGTATCTTTTGGTCAACCATTTTTTGGTCGATTTTTTTCCAGTTCTGGTTCAATTCACATTTTTGGGCTCTACCGGCTCAATGAACGGTTTGATTTTGATAACAATGGGTGCATCTACAACCAATGTAGATGTTTCATGTTTGTAACATTACTAAACTAAATATAAAAGAAATTTAAAGTATGTAAAAAGGAAAATATAAAAATCACTGACCATAGTAATAGAAAAATCTAAAAACATAGGCCCATAATAATTGCAATGTTCAACCAATTTTCTAGGATGTGGGAGTGGAAAACGCATATGAGGGATGTGTGGAGACAATCCCCAACTTTTAGGGAAATTCATGGGGATTGGGGTCCCTAGTAGAGAGGTCGGTCTCTCTAAAATGATAAAATAAAAACAAAAATGTTAAATTGCCAAGAATAAAATAATATTCCATGCAAATTCGTCATCGTGCGATGTAAATACTAAATTCAAATTTGTAAATGATGTAAACATGATTTAGATTTAGATTTAGATTCAGAGTTAGAAATGAAATACATTATTTCATAAATGAAATACTGTAGACATTGATTCATATTCATTATTCATCATTCTAGAATCTAAATACTACTAAGCAATATAGTAGATATGACTGTTTGAAATGGTAAATTGAAATTTGAAATTACTCAAAAATAGTAAAGACTGACAAGTCAAAGACTCCGTCTGAGGTCGTTAGTATTTAGAATCAATACTCAAAATTTAAAATTTAAAATTCACGATGGACAATGAACACTGAAAATAAAATGGGCATCAAGGAGTCAATTCCATTCACTGGTCCTCTACATCCATTTGCTACGTGAAATTTGAACCTTTCATGTGAAATATGAGATAGCGATAGGTTTTAGTATTTGGAAGGATTTATTCCTTTTATTGTTTTAATTTATAAGGGTTATAGGGCAAAACAATGGGGGGTTTCGAGTGGGGGTGTGATGTTCCCGCACATCACTCTTTTTGTGAGGGGATGCCTAGAAGCCTCCCTTGTGGTCAAATACCACTAAAGAGCAGGAGAAAGTTTGCTTAGGTGACAATATCAACTCTTTCTCTTGTTGCCGCCTTGTGGGGCTTTTACTTAGGCTTGCTGGATTTTGTGGTGATATTTTTTGTGCCATTGATGCGTAGGAGTTGAGTCCATCTCCGTGTGATTCGAAGTCTATGCTTCAATAAACTTTGATGAGAGCATCTCAAAGCTTATGTTAGAATGTCTCATCTAGCGACTCCCATAACTAGTTGTTGTCCCCTATCCTATAGTAGTAGGTTAAAAGGAGCCATTCCTCCTACAAGGAAGATAACTACTCGTAATTCCATTGGCTCTTCATGCTCCCCCATAGTTCCCCTATACCTTGTAGTTATGAATCTCTTTGGTAGTCCTTTCACCTCAATCATAATGGTTAGGTAGTGGCTTAACATTGCATTCAAGCCCTTAAATGTGAGTGGTTTTCATGATGCTCCTCACAAGTTACCTAAGAAATCTGAAGAATGGCTGCCCAAGTTCAATGGGGCTGATGCAATCACGACTGAGAAACATATGGATGAGTTTTATTGGTGTGTTGGTGAAAGACTAATAGAAGAAGAGGATGTAGTCATGATGTTGTTTTCTCTATCCTTTGAAGGGAATGCTAGAGATTGGTACCTTTCCCACGCGAAGCCTTAAGAAGTGGGACCATCTCCATTAGGCATTTAACAGGAGATGGGCCATAGTAAAGGAAAGCATGCAGCTATTCACTAGGTTCTAGGAAACTAAGAAAATCGATAATAAAATGTTAAGGATTTCACTCAGAGGTTTCATAAGTTGCTCAAAGAAATGCCTAACCTATATAAACCTATTGGGTAGACTATTCTTGCCCTATACATGGATTCTTCTCTTGGACATATATCCTACACACTAAAGATGAAGACCCCCAAACTCTTGAGCCAGCCAAAGCATTTGTTATAACCATAGAACACAACTTGACCTCATATAAGATTGATTTGCTTTCATACTCCACAGCCAAAGTGAAGGTCAAGTATTAGCCAAGCGCCCAGGTCAATCCCACATTGCAATCCTTCGCCCAAAAAATTGATAAGATTACTAGTGAGATAATGCAAGGGAAAACGACCATGATGAACAAGTTGACAATCTTAGCTAGGGAAAAAGGGTCCCATCAAAACTATCCTCCCAAGCCTGAATTGAGTAGTGGTAGGGCTCCTAAAAGAAATCCAATTGTGGCAAGAATGCTTCCCAAGATAATGCGTATAATACCCTTGCCCCTACAAACATGGTTAATCAAGAGGGATTTCCTTGGTGTCAAGCTTGTGAAGAGTCGCATAATGAAGAGAGTGCCCCTATAATTAGTTTGGAGAGGAGGATAAGCCAGAGCATTTGAATTTAATCAATGACTTTGCCCCCTTTACTACCTTGCTTGGTGGATTCTCATCCATTTTCAACAACATTTAGAGTCAACTAAAGAGCCTAATAAAGAATGTGATGAGCTTATTAACGCTGTTGAAGCTGTGCGTAGGTTCAAAGCGTTCCATTATACAAAGGAAGAATATTGAGCCAAGCCACCTTGAAGCAAGTAGTAATGATGCGCTCGAGGAAAGTATCAAAGCACTTTTACCTCCTGTTGAAATATATGGAGACTTGTAGATTATAACTTATTTTCCTTATTTTGATAATTACTTGTGATGTTAGTTGGTCTTTTATTACTTATTTAAATATGTTCATCAAGCAACTACCAAACACAATGAAGATCACAAGAGTTCAGAAGATGTAGGCTCCAAGCTAGGGCAAAATCCCTCCAAGGGGAAAACCCAGAAAATGCTTCTCTTCTTCTTTAGAACCCGCTTACAAAAGAGACTTCCAAGGCCCAAAGACCCAAGCCAATAAACCCTCCAAGCTCCAAGGCAGCCCCCAACAAGATCTTCGTTGAGACAACTTCCAGAACATCGATACTGCTACACTGCTACTGCAACTTCGACCCCTGCAACAAAATTTAGGCCCCTTGCAACTGCTACAGAATTTCGTCCTCCTGCAACTGGCAGCTTCGCAAACCTTAGCAAGACTAGAGAAAAGCTTTGTTGACAAGATTTCAACTTTTTCTCTTCTTCTTTGTCCTCCCGACTACTCTTCTTCTCCTTTGCTATTGCAGATCGAACTTGCTTGAGATATGTGTCCAATTGAGGTTGAGCTCCCTTGTATTTATAGCCTTTCTTAAGGGTCGAATAACCCTTCATTAGGTCGACTTGATCTTGCTCTTGGGCCGACTTGGTCTTGGGCTTATCCATGGCTTTTTCTTAATAAAATAAATAATTTTCTTCATTACAATGAGTCCAAATGGGACTATGACACATGACCAATATTATTCTTTATCCTAGAAAGACCTAGAAGACCTAAAAACACGAAGAACATGCTTTTGACTCAAACTTGAGTATGAAACCTATACTCAAAAAATAAAATATATATATATTTTTTTCTTTCATTTTCTTTATTTATAAAAAAATATACAATGTCATGATTAGAATTTCATCGTAATGAAGACCAAAGCTAGTTAACTAGGGTGGTATTCATGGTAAAAGGAATCTCAATCTTGAGGCATTCTCATAAGAAGATTCTGATTGATAAGCCATCTTTTTGTCAAACATCTTTATCTAACCAACACTGTCTTGGAAGGCCTTAACTGGACAAGCTCATCTTTAATTATGAGCATTATGCTAGGAGGCTTTATGTGAGTTGCCACACCACCTCTCAAGGCACATACCCCATCCGGATTTCTACAAGGTATGTCCTTTTAGGACTATTCTTATCTTGGATTCCCAAACCTGGGTCCTCAAAGAATATTGGTCCTCTTTGACTACTCTTATCTTGGATGTCCTACCTCATCCTCAAAGAGCATTGGTCAACAACTTCTTTCCTTGGGTTCTACCATCCATAAGAAGTTTCAATCTAGATGCTTATCTAATCCTTCGGACTCCATTTTTTCTTTATGGCCTTCACTAAGACTTACGACTGTTAGTCCTAGTCTAGTGCCTAACCATAAAGAAAAGAACTATCTGATATCACTCCCTCTCAATTAGGGAAGAGATATCCACTGAACCAAGCTTACCACTCAGGTACTCAAACTTCTTGTTTGGTAACGCCTCAGTCACCTGTTCATCTGTAGGTAGATAGTGCCGTTCCACAACCCCATCTCGTACCAAGCTTTTGATGTAGTGGTACTTGTTGTTTATGTGCTTCGTCTTAGCATGAAACACCGGGTTTTTCGTCAATCTTATGCAACTTTGATTATCACAATGTATCCATGTAGGGCAGAGCGTTCCTTCAAACAAGTCTCATAGTAACTTCCTGAGCAAAACTGCTTCGCGACAGACCTAGTTTGCAACAACATATTCAACTTCAACACTACTCAAAGCAACTATATCCTGCTTTCTACTCATCCATGAGACCATGGAAGATCCTAGGCTCAAGCATCCACCTGTTGTGCTTCTTTCGTTGTCTCACTTCCACCCTAATCTGAATTTGTATATTCCACGAGTTGGAATTTATTGCTAGCTTACCGATGGAAGTGATATATAGTTCCACGTAAATATCTTAGGATATGGTTGGTTACAATCCAATGATCATGTTTTAGCTCCATCTGACACTGACTTAGGACATTTACTGCAAAACAAATGTCTGGTCTAGTATTTACTAGATACGTCAAGGACCCAATCAATTGTTTGTAGCAAGTTAGATCCACCATACTAGATTCTGAACTCCTCAACTTCTTCAAGCTCGTAATCATAAGAGTCATCATAGGCTTGCAATCCATCATGCCATACTTTTGAAGCATCTTGATCACATACTTACCTTGACCAAGATATATCTCTCATGGCTTCTTTGATACCTCTAGTCCCAAATAATAGTGCGTAATCCCAAGATCCATAGTATCAAATTCTACTGCTAACTGCTTCTTGCATTCCTGAATCTGATGCTCTACACTTGTAACTAGTAGATCATCCACATAAAAGAGTATGATAACTGACTCATCCTAGACCACCCTGATATATAGGTTAGGATCTGTAGTACTCTTGGTAAAACCAAGTCTCAATAGATATGCATCCATCCTTGCATACCAGGTCCTAGGTGCTTACTTTAAGCCATATAGAGCCTTCTTCAATTGGCAGACATGAATCTGCATCTGATTTATTTCAAATCCTTGATGCTGCTCGATGTAAACCTCCGCATCAATCATCCCATTCAGGAAAGTTGTCTTGACATCCATTTGATGGATGTTATGGATGTGTCATCCTATTGTAGCAGGCAACGAAACAAGCAATCTTAATTTTGTATACCTAGCTGTGGGAGCAATGGTTTCCTCATAATCAATTCCTTCCTTCCATTCTCCCATCTTCAACGTGCTTTATCTTGTAAATCCACTTTGAAGTACCTATAGTTTTGTCACTTGGCCTAGGGACAATCTCCCAGACATGATTCTTCATTATGGGCTGGTATTCTTCCTGCATAACATTCCTCCATTCTTGATGTTTGGCCACATCTCCATAGGAGGAAGATTATGTTTCAATAAGCCTTGTCATGTATGCAACATACCTAGAATACCTCTTCAGTCTCTTACTTTCCCTAGATGATCGTGATGCGTTATGTCCTTCTGCCTCTTGAAGAGTAGTTTTTAGCCAAACAGGTCTCTTTCGACTTTCTTGAACAATTACGCGTTGTATAGGCTTACAAGGACTTTCAACATCTTCTTGAGCAGGTCTTGGTTCTTGACCATCATTATTCCTAAAGATATCCTCAAAGATAGGTATCTCTTGTTCATCAGAGTCAACAAGAACATCCCTTGATTTATTTTAAGCTATGCTCTCATCAAAGATGACATCCCTGCTTACTTCAATTCGATGATTCTCCTTGATATATATTCTATATGCTTTTGATGAAGCACTATATCCCACAAAGATGTAAAAATTTTTGTTTTCCCACCCCGGTTTTCAGTTTCTCCTTATTTCTCCCATGTAGTTAAATGCCCTTTCCCATAAACATACATTCAATAGGCTGGAAAAAATAAATTTGCTGAAAACACATTCTGGAAAATTTATGGAATGCTGGAAATTGCAGAAATAAAAATCAGCAATAATAAACAACCATTAAAACACTGATATTTTTGGTCAACGTGACCCTGGAAAAACCCCCTACAACTCTTGGGAAAAACCAGTTTGAGAGCTCTTCTTTATTTCTGGAAAATGCCTTTTTACAGTGAGAAATTTAAGTGAAAATCAACAAAAATCAGCAAACAAATTTCCAACTTATCTCGATTTCTGAGCCTCACAGTCCACTGGAAATTTCCAAACAGCAACACAATGCTGCACGGCAACTGTACGGACGGCACAGACGGCCGTACGGACGGTACAGATGGCTGTACAGACGGTACAGATGGCTGTACGGACAGTACAGACAGGCTGTACAGATGGTACGAACAGGCTGTACGGACCTCGATTTTTGTGCAGAAAATCAGCGGCCTTGATTTCTGTGCAAAAACAAATCTGCCTTTTATTGTTTGCTCAACAAAAATCTGCCTTTTATTGCTGGTTCTTTCAGCTGTATGCTTGTTTTTTCTGCTGTTCTGATTTCCTGAAGAGCTGCCTCGTATGTGTGCCAAACTGCTGCCTCTTTCTCCTTCTTGTTCAGAAATCTCCCTTGCTCTCTTGCTCTCCTTCTCCCAATCTGCTCATGAAAGAATGAATGATCTTTTCCTCCTTTTCCTCCTTTAACCCAACCCTAAATGACTTTTTGGGTGATCCCTAAATCTAATGGCTGAGATAGATTTAGATCAATGGCTGAGATTAAATGCACATTTAAATCTCACTTTCTATTTTTTAATTCACCCCACTTTAATAAAGACCCACTTAGTCATTTATTTCCAAAGTCACTTTTCCTTTCTAATTTTCATTGACTTTATAAAAGTCACTTTAAAATTAGACTTAGTAACTTTATCACTTAAAGTCGTTTTTAAATTAGATTTTAACTTTATAAAAATTATAAAGTCACTTTAGGAGAAAAATTAAAATCTTTTGGACACTTTTCCCTAGGCCAAAGATCAAAGCCTAAGGGAACCACCTGTCCTCTGGTACCAAATTTCAACACTTCCTCTTACCGAGGAAGGTGTTCCTCACCACACCCATCTTGTCTCTGAAGTAAACATGCTTGCCCCGTGGTAAGGCTTTGGTAAGAATGTCTGCTACCTGCTCATCAGTGGAAATATACTCAAGCTTCACAGCTCCCTTCTGAACATAGTCTCTGATGAAATGATATCTGATCCCGATATGCTTTGACCTGTCATGAAATACTGGATTCTCCGTGAGTTTAATGCAACTCTGATTATCACAGTAAATCACTGAAGGTCTCAACGGCTGACCAAATAAGCCAAACAACATCTTGCGAAGCCAGATGGCCTCACAACTAGCTAGACTGGCTGCCACATACTCTGCTTCTGCTGAACTCAGTGCTACTGACTGCTGCTTCCGGCTGAACCATGATACTACTGCTGAACCCAACCCAAAACAGCACCCTGAAGTGCTCTTCCTATCAGAAGTACAACCTGCCCAATCAGAATCAGTGTATCCTACCAATCTCACTCCATCTCCTTGCCTGTAGTCCAGACCATAATCCACTGTCCCCTGCAAGTACCGCAAAATGTGTTTTGCAGCCACCCAGTGAACCTTCCTAGGCTCACACATAAACTGACTCATCGTGTTGACTGCAAAATAGATATTTGGTCTAGTGTTGACCAAATACATCAAGGAACCAATCAGCTGCCTGTACAATGTGGGATCCACCAACTCGGAATCCGAAGCATGAAGCTTCTTCCAGTTGGTGATCATCGGTGTCGACATGGGTCTACAATCCTCCATGTGGAATCTGCTAAGGATGTCCACAATATACTTCCCCTGCCCCAGGAAGAAATGCCTCCTCCTGCCACACCTCCAAACCCAAAAAGTAATGCATCAAGCCAATGTCCTTCATCTCAAACTCCGTCGCAAGATCTCTCTTGCAGTGCTCTATGAGTCTCTCTGCACCTGTAATGACCAAGTCATCCACGGACAGCACCAGAATGAGAGGCTCCTCACCTATCACAATAAAGTAAAGGTTCGGATCTGCCTTACTCTTTGTGAAACCCATCCCCTACAAATAAGTGTCTATCCTGGAGTACCAAGCTCTGGGAGCTTGCTTCAGGCCATAAAGGGCCTTCTTCAGTCTGCACACATGGGACTCCTTCCCATGCACCTCAAAGGCCTGTGGCTGCTCAATGTACACCTCCTCCTGTATGAAGCCATTGAGAAATGCGGTCTTCACATCCATCTGGTGGATCTTCCAGCCCATCTCTGCTGCTATCGATATAATGGAGCGAATCGAAGTATATCGAGCCACGGGAGCGAAGGTCTCCTCATAATCAACTCCCTCTACCTGGGAGAACCCTCTAGCCACAAACCTCGCTTTGAATTTCTCAATGCTGCCATCTGCAGCATGCTTTACCTTGTAAAGCCATCTGGAAGTAAACACGGACTTGCCCTCAGGCCTCGGCACTACCTCCCAAACATCATT
>APFE030605814.1:112419-160398 GCA_000404065.3 Pinus taeda
GATATGAGGTTCTTCTTCATCCTTGGCACATAAAGAACCTCTGTCACTTTCAAGGGAGGTTTGGACTCCCTCTGAAATGTCAGTGTCCCCCCCCCGACTGCTCTAACAACTCTGTCATCACCGAGTACTACCTCAATATCAGTGCCACTCTCTGAAAGCTCCGAGAAATACTCACGGACTCCTGTCATATGACGTGAAGCCCACTGTCTACATACCAGATACCTGTAGATGCTCCGCTAATCGAGGGAAAAGCCTGCTCCCTCTGAACCTGTATGGCAGGTGATCCTGCACTAGAGGACTCACACATAGTGAATGCAAACTCCCGGTCAAAACGACCTGCAAAGTCCTCAATCTCTGCTGATGCTTCCAAACTCTGGTCCTTCCCCTTCTTCTTCTTCTTCTCCGGACACATAACTGCATAGTGTCCCATCTTTTGACAATTCCAACACTTCACCTTGGAATAGTCCTTCTGTGTGTTTACCTGTTTACCTTTACCTTTGCCTTTGCCCCCACCACTGCTTGTGGAAACCTGCTTCTTCCCTTTGCCTTTCTTGCCTCTTGCCACCAGTGCTACATCCTCATCCTGCTCAACTGGCTTGACTGCCCCAAGCTGACCTTTCCTGATCTCTGTCTAAATGCAATCATCCCAAAACCTCTCCCATGTGAGAAGGGTCTCACGTGCACAAACCCCATCAACAAAGTTCATCCATGAACGGGGGAGGCCATTTACCACAATCCGCACCAACTCAGTGGGTGGAATGGCCTCTTCAATCGCTGCCAACTCATCTCTCACATTAGTAATCTTAGTGAGATATCCAGCTGCACTATCATTACCCATCTTAATGTTTTTCAGTTTCTCCTTCAGAACCATTTTCCGGTTCTCATTGGTACTCTGGTAGAGATTGGACAATGCTATCCACATCCCATGGGCATTGCTCTTTCCTCTCACATGAGGAATGCAATGGTCTTTGATTCCGTCTAGAATCAGCCTCTTACCCTTGTTGTTCTTTTTATTATAAGCAGCCAATTGAGTAGCATCAGTAGGCACAACAACATGGGTCTGTGAGGTATGCACCATGATATCTCAGACTTCTGCCTCCTCAAAGATACTCTGCATTCTCTCCTTCCAAACGCTGTAATTTGTATGCCCATCCAACCTATCCTCTACCCTCAATCCCAATTACATCCTGCTGTCCTAAAACTGAAAAAATAGCATTGCTGTAGTAAAAGATAAAACTTGTTGTTTATGAAAAATCAGCTTGTTGGAATTTTCTGAGTGAAAAATCAGCAGCTGTAATTTTTCTCTTTTGCTGTCCCAAACTGCCATTCAGCACTCAAGCTCTGATACCATATAAAAATTTTTGTTTTCCCACCCCGGTTTTCAGTTTCTCCTTATTTCTCCCATGTAGTTAAATGCCCTTTCCCATAACCATACATTCAACAAGCTGGAAAAAATAAATTTTGCTGAAAACACAAATTCTCGAAAATTTACAGAATGCTGGAAATTGCAGAAATAAAATCAGCAGTAATAAACAGCCATTAAAACACATTAAAACACTGATATTTTTGGTCAACGTGACCCTGGAAAAACCCCCTACAACTCTTGGGGAAAACCAGTTTGAGAGCTCTTCTTTATTTCTGAAAAATGTCTTTTTTACAGCAAGAAAATTTCAGCAAAAATTACAGCAAAATAATTTTTTTCAGCAAGCAAACTTATCCGTTTTCAGCCCAACAGACCACATGAACTGTTTTCTGCTGTTGCTGATTTTGCTGAAGAGCTGCCTGGTATTGTGGCCAAACTGCTGACCTCTTTCTCCTTCTTGTCCAGAAATCTCCCTTGCTCTCTTGCTCTCCTTCTCCCAATCTGCTCATGAAAGAATGAATGATCTTTCCTCCTTTTCCTCCTTTAATATAACTCCAAGTGACTTTTGGGTGATCCAAGTGACTTTTGGGTGATCTCTAAATCCAATGGCTGAAATAGATTTAGATCAATGACTGAGATTAAATGCACATTTAAATCTCACTTTCTATTTTTTAATTCATCCACTTTAATAAAGACCCACTTAGTCATTTATTTCCAAAGTCACTTTTTCCTTTCTAATTTTTCATTGACTTTATAAAAGTCACTTTAAAATTAGACTTAGTAACTTTATCACTTAAAGTCACTTTTAAATTAGATTTTAACTTTATAAAAATTATAAAGTCACTTTAGGAGAAAAATTAAAATCTTTTGAACACTTTTCCTTAGGCCAAAGATCAAAGCCTAAGGGAACCACCTGTCCTCCGGTACCAAATTTCAACAAAAGATGCTTTTTAGACTGGTAGGATCTAGCTTCTTCCTCTTGTCCTTGGGTATATGAATATACACTGGACACCCAAATATTCGAATTCCGAAGATGATCCACACTTGGCTTTTTTCTTGTAAATGCTTCTTCCGGAGTCATGTTGTTAAGAATCCTGTGAGGACTTCGATTCTGTAAGTAGATAGTGTCGTGCATGCCTCTCTCCATAGGAATTGAAGGAGATCTTGATCATGTAGCATAGCCCTGACACATTCTTTAATAGTACTGTTCTTCCTTTCTGCCACACCATTTTGTTCAGGATTATAGGGAACAATGAGCTCCCTCTTGATTCTTACTTCCTTGCAGAAAGCTATTAATTCCTTAGAGGTGTGTTCTCCACCACTATCAGACCTCAGAGTCTTGATCTTTCTCTCGGTTAGGTTTTCCACTTCATTCTTGAACTCCTGAAATTTCTCGAACACCTCATCCTTGTTCTTGAGAAGGTATAACCAAGTCTTCCTTGGGTAATCATCAATGAAGGTTACATAATACAAATGCCCACCAAGAGACTTCTTTGCCATAGGTCCACATACATCCGAGTGTATGAGATCTAAAATTTCCTTAGATCTGGTATCACTACTTGCAAATGGTTTCTTTACATTCTTGCCTAGAGCACATCCCTTATAGATCCCTTCATGATCTTCCTTTATTTAGGGGATGCCATTGACCATTTGATTTAGAGATGGTATAATCTTATAATGAAGGTGCCCATACCTTCTATGCCGTAGTTCAGAAGGATTCACTTCTAAGTGAACCAGGGCTTGAGTTAGAGGTGTATAGAGTCTATACAATGTCCCCTCACAAATCCCAATCACCCTTTGCTTCATTAATACTAGAGCCCTTACCCCAAACCAAAACCTTGCCATCAACAAAAGCAACTCTATCACCCTTATTCTCTAGACAAGAAATAGAAAGTAAGGCTTTCTTCAAACCTGGAACATATAAAATGTTGTTGAGGTGAATGCTTCCACATGACTCAAGCTCCAATGATTTAGATCCTTTGCCTGTCATTGGATAACTCTTGTTGTCTCCAAGTTTGATAGAGTGAGATGAGTTTTCCTTAGACAGGGTTTGGAGTTCACTGCATTATCCCGTCATATTTCTGGAGGCACCATTGCTAATAGCCCATACGTTCTCGTCCTTGAAGGTTCTAGATAAAGCAGAGAACAAGCTTCCATTTGCTACTTCCTTTGCAAGCTTGTAGATGATATTCAATAGACAATTCTTGATAGATGTAGCAAGATTTCCAAGAGCCTTGAAACCCCTCCTTATAACCCTTGCCATAGTGCCAACAAAGATGTGATCTTCAATCTCCTCCTTGCACCTTAGCTCTAATACCATGTTGGAAATTATGGAGACTTGTAGATTATAACTTATTTTCCTTATCTTGATAATTACTTGTGATGTTAGTTGCTCTTTTATTACTTCTTTAAATCCATTCATCAAGCAATTACCAAACACAATGAAGATCACAAAGAGACAAAGTACACAAGTTGTAGGCTCCAAGCCAGGGAAAAACCTAGAAAATGCTTCTCTTCTTCTTTAGAATCTGCTTACAAAAGAGACTTCTAAGACCCAAAGTTCCAAGCTAGCCCCTAGCAAGATCTTGCTTGAGACAACTTCCAAAAAATTGATACTGCTACACTGCTAATGCAACTTCGACCCCTGAAACATAATTTCGGCCCTACAATTTCGACCCCCTGCAACTGCTACAAAATTTCATCCTCCTGCAAATGGCAGCTTCACAAAGCCTAGCGAGACAAGAGAAAAGCTTCCTTCATGATTTTGACTTCTTCTCTTCTTCTTCGTCCTCCCAACTACTCTTCTACTTCGCTATTGCAGGTTGAACTTGCTTGAGACATGTCTCCAAATGAGTTCGAGCTCCCTTGTATTTATAGCCTTTCTTGAGGGTCGAATAGCCCTTCTTTAGGTCGACTTGGTCTTGTTCTTATCCATGGATTTTTCTCGATAAAATAAATATTTTTCTTCATTACAATGAGTCCAAATGGGACAAAGACACATGACCAATATTATTCTTTATCCTAGAAAGACCCGTAAGACCTAAAAGCACGAAGAACACGCTTTTGACTCATACTTGAGTATGAAACCCGTACTCCAAAAAATAATATATAATTTCTTTTTCTTTCTTTATAAAGAATATACAATGTCATGATTACAATTACATCATAATGAAGACCAAACCTAGTTACAATTTTCAACACCTCCTAGTAAGACTAATCTCAAGGCTAACTCTTCCAATACCGACAATAAGGTATCATTATATGTGGACTTGGGAAGTGTTCCCTCCAAGGTAAATGTGCTTGTGCAACAATTAGAGCTTGCCAAACTTGAACACTAGAGAAGTCAAGTCAAGAGAATCCTCAATCTAGATAAGGAGTTTGAGGGCCTCCTGTTATATTGAAAAATTGTACTATGATTGTAGGAATGGAGGTCATGCACCTTTCTTCTTATCCCTAGTGATTAATAATCTTATATTGCACAACTTTATGTGATGCCTTTGAAAGTCATGAATAAGTTGGAGATGCAAATTTCTAGGCCTTACAAGAATTTGTGTGGCTTTGACTTTAAGTCTATTATTGTGCATGTTTTAATTAATGATGTTAAATTTTTTTTGGATGCTAAGATAAATATATTTGTGTTAATGGACATATTGGTCATAGTTGTCCCTAATGCTTGGGGCATGCTCCTATCAAGGAAATGGTCTGCATCTATTGGTGGGCATTTGCAGATGGACTTGTCCTGTGCTACAATACCTTCCATTGATGGGAAACCGTTCATCATATACTGAGAACCACACATGGCTGAGCATGTAGAAGATATCAACCCTTTACTTTTTCCCAACCATCCTGGTATGAATTGGATTCACTTTGAGCCTAGGATCCTTGAAGGACCTAAAGTAGTTGAGGAAGTTGGAGGAGGTGTATGTCAAGCAGGCTCGATACCTTCCTCCTAAAGTAAAAGACAAAGATACCAAAACAATAAAAAAAATAGTGGGTCCATTAAAAGGAAAATACTTCTATGGTGGAGATATAGTACTTGTGGACGATGATCCTTGTCCTTATATGGTCCATGGTGCTGTAGGGTTAGGTTACTTTTACATAGCCAACCTTGATGGGGAGCTCTTGTCATCACCTGTAGAAGGCGAGTACCTTACCTCTTTTAGTGGAACCTGATGCATTCATAAGTAGTTAGTTGCATTGCATTTGTGTGTCTTGCATTCTTGTGTGTGCATCCTTCTTTTGATATTGTTCACGCTGATATGTATGTATAGTAGTTAGATATCATGCATTATTTTAGCTAACAATTTATTATTATTTTATCCTATATTGCAAGGTTGATCAACACCCTGCTCAGTTACTATCAACAAGTTGTTGTGAGTGTGCAGGTAATAGGTCTACGAGCCCCAGGGATTGCTGGAGTTCTCATGCAGTCCTCATTTGAGCACATGGATCATGTGCTCTATGGTGAGCACATGTCCTGGAGTTGGAGCCATATGTTATCCACTAAAAAGTGGGTAACCCATAAGAAAAATCTCTAATCCTCCTTGGATAGCCAGCCAACCAACAACCCTATATGATCAACACATTACATGTTGCCAAGATCCTCCACTTCTTTCTCCAGTCATAATTTTTTCTACCATTCGACATTCTTTCTTGAAGGAAGGTGGGTCATCCATCAATAAGTACTTTAACCATTTTGCAATCATGTGCTTTCACTTAATGTTACAGGCATACTAATATGGATCAATGAACAAATTTGATGATTCAATGATCTTGACTATATTCTGGTCCCCTCCCTTTACCTAGGATGTTAGTCTTTGACTCTAGTCTAGTGGGACCTCCTTTGAGGCCTTAGGGTTTTAGGAAGGGCATTATTGGGGGGGGGGGGGGTGGGAGGGGAGGAGGTGAGGTGGGAGTGTCTTGATTGCATTTTCCATCTTTCCCCTTTATTCATCTCCATTCTTCATAATAGTTGTCATTGGTCATTAAGATTGGCAACTCTCATCGTCATCCTTGAGTCTAGTCCAGGAAAATTTAGCCCTGGAGGTTGATGCAACTGAAAGAAAGATGAAAACATAAGAAAGCCATAATGAAATAAAAGGATAAAATGCAAAGGATGGCTGGGACATTTTTTTAGTGCATGGGCAAAAGCCTAGAATGAGATCTACCCCCCTCATTAGCCATCACTTGGTTCCTCAAGCACATGATGCTTCATCCATAAAATAAACACTTGTATTGTCCATAGTTTTAAAAACCGGCCTTGCTAACCGGTTATCGGTCTAATCGGCCAGTTAGTAGGCCCATTGGTTGGAACCGGTGAAAAAACTGGGTTTAATAGGCTGTGTGGCGAAAAATTTGACCTAACCGGTCCTAAATCGGTCAGTTACCTGCCATGCCCATCGAGGACCCACAGTGTGGCTTTTCCAAGGTAGTTTAGGGGTTTTAGAGGGAGATTGAGGGTGCTTTCCCTCCAAAAACACCCTCTCCAAGCCTTTAAGGAACAAAAATGGTTAAATGATCTTGTTTTCATGCAATACAACCTTCGACTGAGGAGGAACCAAATGATGAACAAAGCACCTGATCTAGATCCCATTGTGTTGGACGATATTGATCCAACATCAGAATGGGTGAAGGAGACTGAAGATCCTGTGTTTGAGGCTGATTTTGATATTGACATGGCTTTAGCGGGGGATGAAGCAGGTTTTGTGGTGGCATCAGAACCAGGATCAATAGCGGCATCAAGGAAAGGCAAAGAACCAATGGAAGGCACTAGTCGTGCAGGTCGACAAACTCGTGCTTCCATTAGGTCCACTTCTATTGTTATTGGTGGCATTGCTACTGAGGTTGCAGATCACGCTGAGGCATCCTCAAACTCTGAACCAGATGATGTCTGTGTAACTCTTAATGATGATCCTGTGGCTAGTAGTGGTGATGAACATGATGTTTGATCATGTGTACACTGTAGACTTGTAGTAGGCCAATGGCCTCATAGCTTGTAACATTGTTTTTGGACTTTATAGGCCATTTAGAGCCACATTGCTTATGTATTTTGCTATTTTGTTGATGATATGTATTGCACTCGATGCCATTTCGATATATTCACCTTTACATGGTATATAAATGAGCAAACTTTGCATATTTTGTCTCTATTGGCTTGGAATCATGGTTTTAAATCTTAAAAATAGTTTTGTTTCATTAAAAATTAATTATTTAATGTATTTTTCTAAAACCGGTTTGTTTAGACCAAACCAGTCCCGGTTAGACCAGTTCCAGTCAGTAAACTGGTTCATTAGGTGGACCGGTCCGGTCACCGGTTCCGGTTTTAAAAACACTGGTATTGTCCCAACCCTGATGAGCAATAAATTGTCTCATCCTTTAAGAGATAATCAAAAATCTCAAAAGCATGCTTGGGCTCTTGAGCTATTCACCCAGATAAAGGAAAATCGTAAGGAAGTAAAAGGTGCACCAGAGGGGTGGAAAAAGCAGGCCAAGGAAAGTGGTAACTCATGCATCCATGATTACTCCCTCCTTACATCTATACTCTCGGGATGTTGGACCTCCATTAGATGATCACATGGCTATGGCTCTTTGCCATGAAGTCATTCCCACTCCACAACCACCATTTGTCACACACACCTATGAATTGCTAGGTTATCTTGGGACATGTCTCTTCTCCTTGGGGGCCAGAAACACTTAATAGGGTTATTGACCTAACCATCCCTAACATAAAGAGGTAACTTGTTTATGAGATTTGATCTAGTTAGACATTTGAAGGTGAGTTTTGTGTGAAATATTCTTGTGGCCCTAAAATTAGGTATGGTCCACTATGATGCATTAATGGTTATTGTACCTAATGATTGTTGTTCTTAAGGGTTTTGGAAGGTGGTGATATCACAATAGTAGAGACCTCTAGAGAGATGATTTTCATCCCTTGCAACAACATTCTAGAAGTCATTTTACTCCATTCTAGAGAGCAGACTTGACCTTGTTGATGCAATGTTGCCCCTCCGAAGCAGAGTGTTGGGTTATGAGATGGTTCGCCATGGTATTTGGCACTTTCAAGTGCCCCCAGATGTTGAAATGCTGAGCCATTAAGGCTTGGTGTTGGATTTATTGATGATGTGCCCAAGGGAACCCACGACACCCTTAGGTTGGGCTACATTGTTTGATGGACTTTGCTTGTTCTAGAGCCAGTTGATGAAGGTTATCCTTGAGATGGCAATGGGGGGGCTTGCACATCACTGATGGACCCCAACACTTGAGCATATTGGTGCCACATCAACCATTTTGGCCTTAGAAGGGTGGCGTAGAGCAACTTGGTGGTGACGTCATGGATTTGGAGGCATACCCATGGACTTTGAGCTATTTCTTGGAGTATGGAGCACTTACGACCTATTTGCCAATTTTGGCATTTTGAGTTCCTTTGGAGGATGGTGTCATAGTGGAGGAGGATTTTCTCCCACACGTGTGTGCTATTTTGGAATTATCTGTTGTGTTTTTGAGCTATTTTGAGGTTGGCTTGTAACCTCTGACTTTTGAGGTTAATTAATAATGCTTTGAGACCATTTTGTTGACTTGTCATTGTTTAATCAAATCATGTTTTAGTTTTCAACAAAATTGAGAGTAGCATTTGCAATACTTGGATCTTGAACTGTTGGAGAGAATAAATTGCAAACTAACATGAACAAATTTCAATTTGTAATACATACACACCCATATATATTTTAGTTTTGTGGATGGCAGAGGCAACCTCCATAGAATTAAAAAAGTCTAAGGCCACTGTGAATTGGTCATGTCAAAGGATTTGACTAAGTTGATAGAATTCATCAAGTTAGCCAATTTTTGGAGAAAGTTTACAGAATTTTTCTCATGTGTCTCTTAATGCACAACTAAAAGTGGTCATGCATTTAAATGGGCTGCAGTTCAAGATCAATTGTTTGAAACCTTTAAATGGATTTGCCATGCACTGGTTTTAGGTCTGCCAAACATTCAGTTTCCTTTTGAAATTGAAGTTGATGTCTTTGGATATGCAATGGGAGTAGTTGCCAATGCAATGAGGGAGGCAGCTATATTATTTCTTAGAGGCTTTTGCTGGTGATCTTTAAATTCTGCACATATGACAGTGTTTTCTGCCATTGAAGCATTGGAGGCATTATTTGCAATTAAAAGAAACAATTATTCACTTCGATTGCAAACCTCTGCAATTTCTGTCAACCCAATCCAAGCAACAAAGTTGGCATTTCATGTGGACAACTCTCTTCAGCAGTTCAACCTGGTATCCAGGTATAAGAAATGTAACTGTTAAATTGGATAAGAAATGTACCTGTTCACCCAATTCAAGCAACAGAGTTGGCATGCCAAATTAACAGCTTTCTTGCAGCAGTTCAGACCGGTAACCAGGTAGAAGAAATGTATTCAAAATCGAAACTACTGTTTCTTCTTTGACAGCTCAAATGAAGGTGAATCATTTTGTAAATGGCGTATAAAAAGAGTTGTATGCAGCTGACATAGATTTTGTGTCGATAGTATAGTTGTATAAATCTTGTAGTACCTGCAGTGTTATGCATGACATGAATCCTTTAAAGACTATAGTATTGAAGAAGGATTGCAGTATAAATTTAGCAATGTTTGTTTTAAAAGGAGAGTTACAAATAAGGTTTATGTAGGAAGCTCATGTTAATTTGGTAGCTCATGGACAAATTCCTTCCTTTGGACAGCCTTCCTCATCCAGAGAAGACCCTCTTTGACCTTGGAAGAATTTAATTTGGTCAAGGGAAAATATTTTTTTAATATGAAAACCCACAAGGACACAAAAGTTCAGGTCGGCCTAAATATTAAATTGGGTCTCCAAAATCACATATAAAGAAAAGTTAAGTCAACCTCATTTGGGCACACATCACACACATCTTCTTCTTCTATTGGAGATTTGTACAAGTCTGAAATTGCAGGTCTTCTTTCACATGTACGAGTAGGAGAAAGAAAATTTCGGAAGGGCCGTGACCAACCTTTGACCAGCATTGACTTTTTGGTCTTTGGACATACTTTGACTTGGTTTGACTTCAGTTTTGGATCTATGTTTGGAGGCCGCATTCTTTGGCATAGAGATTGAGATTTTTTGGGCAGTTTGACTTTTGTTGACTGTAGGCTTTGACTGCAGTTTCACTGTGGTCCTTTCTCTCTCCTCTGGCTGAGTTTGATCAAGTTGTTTGGGACTATTTTGACTGAGGTTTGACCAGCAAGGAAGGCCGAGTATTTTGACTGCTGACCAAGCTCTTTTGGAGGAGATTGACCCTTGACTTCAGGACTAGCTGGGGCATCTTTGACTGCTGTGGACTTTGACAGAATTGCAGACTTTGATTTGTTGACCAAATTTGACTTTGAAGCTCATCTATTGGATATTGGTCGGTTGATATCTTGGATAGTCAAAGAATTGACGTTGACTCTTTTGTTGATGAATGGAATCATTATATCTCTGCTGAACAATTTATGACAATCTAACCAGAAGAAGAATTTGAAAGGGTTTTCCCCTTTGTGGGTTTTTTCTTTGATCTTTGACCAAATCTTGTGTCTCTTATTGCTCTTGATTGTCTTCTATTGTTCATTGCATTTAGTGTTCTATCTACAATTTCTATTTGTTACTAGAAGATTGGATTGATTGCTAATTGAAGAAAAGTATTGGGCTAAAGCATAGTTTTAAAATTCGGCCGATTCGAAATGGAAACGGCTTGATCCGTTTCATTGCCCAGAAATGTGACTCGGTGGAGGAAACGGTTCAGTAGGCCGAGTCAGCCATGACTCGACTGAGTCATTCAATGACTCGGCCAACTCGGCCGTTTCCGTATTGACTCGGCCGAGTCATAACCAACAGCCTGTAATCCCATCAAAACATCGATTTGGCATTTTTTAATGAAATTTTGAAGTGTTTGCTGATTGGTTTGGACTCCAATGTGTTTTATGAATTAGTTAAATGTTATTTGGGGTCCATTTCCCCCTCCCAAACCCTATTTAACACACTCAAATGCTCTCTACTATTATATGCTATTCAATTTCATGGTAATGTTAAATTCTTAAAGTAAAGTGACATTCTCCTTAATCTTCATTTTCATCCTTTTACTTAAATTTTTAACATTACCATGAAATGACTCAGGATGTTTGAGAGTGGTTTCAGCCTCGTTGGATTTCATATGGAGAAAGTAGAATTTTAGATTTCATTCAAAATCCAGCAGACTTATCAGTTTTTCAGGATTTCAGGATTACAATGTTTCCATTTAATTTTTTCATGTATTAGGGTATAGAACTTGTATTTAATCAAGAGCACCAATCCCTCTATGTACCTTGATGTTAGTGACATTGGTTGTCGAACTCCTCTGGGATTCGTTCCCAAACCAGGAGCTTCTGAAAATGTCGCTCCCGCTCCCGTTTTCGCTCTCGCTCCCCACTTTCGCTCCTGCTCCCAAGTAACACTGAGCCAGATGATGTTGGCAACTCCTAGCAGTAGCCAGTATACTGGTCACAGACTTTTGTTGTAGAGGCCATTTATAGCCTCCTTGGTTATGTGTTTTTGTTTTGATCTCTATATCATCATCGTGTATGTATTGGACAGTGCACTGGGTGGCATTTTGATATAATGGATATATTCATGAGCCTACTTTGATCATATGTTGTCTTCTATCTATATTCTAATGTTGTGTGTTTGGAAACATGAATGCAAATCTTTAAAATTATGTGTTTTTATAAAAAACAAATATTTAATGTATTTTTTACAACAACCGAGTCATTGAAATCGAGCTGGCCGAGTCGATACCGAGTCGGAGTCGACCCTCGGCCGAGTCGGAGTCGGAGTCGGAGTTTTAAAACATTGGGCTAAAGTGATTGTAACAAAATAAAATAATGGACAATTAACATGGTATCAAAGCTAAGGTAAGACAAGCCCAAAGGAGACGAGGCAAGATCAATCATCTTTGGAAGAAGGTAAAGAAGCCTATTTGACTTGGTCAAGATGTCTACCTCTTACTTCAAGGACACAGAGAAGCTGGGTAACTCCTCAAACTTTGCTGCTTGGAAGATCGGGTTGGAAGTCATACTGGATGACTACGATGTTTTGGAATATGTGCAAGTAAAAGTACCTGAGCCACCGGAAATTGCTCTCGCTACCGCCAAGTCCAAATACAAGAAAGCTGAGCTTAATTATCTTTGATAAGCTGGTTGGGATGTATGAGGTCAACAATTTGAATCACATCCTTTCCTTAAAAAATCAATTCAAGGACATGAAAATGAACAAAGGGGAATCTGACCTATCCTATGTCATGAGGATGTCCCAATTAAGGGATCAATTGCTGTTGGTGAGCCCATTTCTGATAGAGAGTTGGTATTGGTCACTCTTCAAGGTCTTCCTCCTATTTGGGAAACCTTCATTACTACTATAAGAAACAATGACAAATTTTCGACATTGATGAGTTGGTTAATCCAGGATGATCTCCAGAGGGAGGGTTTAGAAGCATGAAAGAGAGTCCTCTGCATTTGTTGCTCGAGATAAGAAAAGGAAAGGAAGAGGAGGACCATCTAATTCAAGAAAGCCTGCTCTAGCATCGAGGGGCTCTAATAGCAGATCAAGAAGGGACAAAGATATGTCAAAGATTGAATGCTATAAATGTCACAGGTATGTGCACTATGCTCAAGATTGATCAGAAAAGAGGAATGCTCCAAGTTCCAACTACAACAACAATCGTGGCTTCAACAACAACAGGTTCAATGATAGAAGAAGAGGAGATGATAGAAGAAGAGGTAATGATAAAAGAAGAGATGATAGAAGAAGAAGAGATGCTCTTGATGATCATGAAGAAGGCCATCGTCCTCAAAAGAGATCAAGGAACTCTAGATATGAAAATAATGCTGTTGCTACTCAATTTGAATATATACTTATTTCCGCTCTTTTTAGTTCCTCTCCTCCAGATTCATGTGATAGCTGGTTGGTAGATAGTGGGGCTTCTAGACATTTCTCTGGGTACAAGGAAGTCCTATCAAATCTTGTTGAGAGGGAGACCAACCTAAAGATCATCCTTGGGGACAACTCTACTCATCCTGTAAGGGGCTTTGGTTTTGTCAAATTTCATTTGGACTCTGGGAATCCGTTCTCCTTCTTGATGTAATGTATGTTTCGGGACTAAAGAAGAATCTTGTATCTATATCTACTTTGGAAGACAAAGGGATGAGAGTAGCCTTCATAAGAGGAAAAACCCTCACATGGCCTATGGAATCTCGCATGAGGGATGCTTTCACCTTGGGATCTAGAATTGAAGGACTCTATAGAGTCAATGGAAGACCACTGCGAGTTATGGTCCTCGATATCAATCATCGAAGTGATCTATGGCACTGAAGGTTGGCACATCTACATTATGAAGCCTTGCCTAAAGTAAGAAAGTTGGTCGTCATGGAGTATGCATGGGATGTGCCAGTGGAAAGAAGACAAGGGGACCATTCCCCTCCAACAAAAGTAGGACTAATGCTATTCTACAACTCCATCCATTTTGACTTAAGTGGACCCATGCCAGTGCACTCTCTTGGTGGCCATCTCTACTACATAATCTTTATTGATGATTTCTGCAGGAAAACATGGATATTTTGTTTGAAGCACAAGGATGAAGCATTCGACCTGTTCAAGGACTTCAAGGCGCTAATAGAAAATCAAGCTGGGCAGAGAATCAAAGTTTTCAGGTTCGACAATCGTGGAGAATATACCTTAAATGAGTTCGTTGACTTTTGCAAGAAGGTTGGAGTCAAGAAAGAGACTATTGTACCAAATAATCCCGAGCAGAATGGTGTGGCTAAAAAAAGAACAGGTCTATCATGGAAGTTGCTCGAGCCATGTTGTTTGATCAAAAGCTACCCAAGTTCCGTTGGGGAGTAGCCACAAATACAACGTTCTATGTTCAAAAAAGGGTTCCTCATCAAGCTCTAGATAACAAAACTCCCGGTGTTTATAGGTGTGAAGTCCAATATTGGTCATTTAAGGATATTTGGTTGCCTTGTATACTTTCATGTGCCAAAGGACAAGAGGAACAAGCTGGAAGCCACCGGAAAGAAAGGTACATTTATTGGATACCTTGAAAATTCTAATGCCTTTAGAATATATATATATATATATATATATATATATAGGTCAAAAGAAAACTGAGTTTAGTAGGGATGTGACTTTCGATGAAGACGCTGCCCTTGGATAAGCAAGGGACCTTCTAGCCACAAATACAACGTTCTATGTTCAAAAAAGGGTTCCTCATCAAGCTCTAGATAACAAAACTCCCAAATAAGTGTTTACAGGTGTGAAGTCTAATATTTGTCATTTAAGGATATTTCACTGCCCGGTATACTTTCATGTGCCAATGGACAAGAGGAACAGGTTGGAAGCCACGGGAAAGAAAGGTACATTTGTTGGATACCTTAAAAATTCTAATGCCTTTAGAATATCTATATATATATATATATATATATTTGGTCAAAGGAAAATTGAGTTTAGTAGGGATGTGACTTTCGATGAAGATGCTGCCCTTGGATAAGCAAGGGACCTTTCTTTGCCTCCTCTGGAAAAGAAGGATGATGACATGGACCCACTAGAAGGTTCTTTTGTGCCTTAATCTGAGAAGGATATTGTTGATGATCCCATGGAGCCTATGGACCCTTTAGATCCTCCAAGTGATCTCCTTGCTAGGAAGAGACCCCTTTGGCTTCGTGATACATTATAGGATGCTGAAGGACATGGCGATGCCAGAGATACCTTTAGAGAAAATAAGAAGCCATGCTGTTTCCAGGGCTATAAGCTCCATTATACAGGTTGAACCTCCCACTTTTGAAGAAGCAGTGAAAGAGCAAGTTTGGAAGGATGCCATGGCCGAAGTGTATGAGTCTATCATGAAGAATGATGTGTGGGATGTTGTTTCAAGACCTAAAGGAAAATTTGTTGTAACTTCAAAATGGCTATACAAGATCAAGCATGGCATTGATGGAAGCATTGAGAAGTATAAAGCGAGGTTCATAACTAGAGGCTTCTCCCAAAAAGAGGGATAAGATTATGATGACATCTTTGCACTTGTTGCCTGCTACACCATCATTAGATTGATTATTGCCCTTGCTGCTAGTCAAGGATGGACACTTCACCAGATGGATGTGAAGACTGCATTTCTTCATGGCATACTACAACAAGAAGTATTTGTTGAGCAACCACAAGGTGTCGAAGTTCAAGACAACAAGACTCATGTTTGTAGATTGAAGAAAGCACTATATGGTTTGAAGCAAGCCCCCAAAGCTTGGTATGCTCACATTGATAGTTATTTGGTGAAGCTTGGATTCACGATAAGCAATGTTGACCTGAACCTCTACTTCATAGTGGTCCAAGGTATGCCTTTGATTTTGGTTTTATATGTTGACGATTTATTCTTGATAGGTAGTGAGCCTCTGATGCTCGAGTGTAAGAGGTAGTTGGCCTCTGAGTTTGAAATGAAGGATCTTGGTTTGATGCAATATTTCCCGGGATTAGAAGTATGGCAAAGACCTAACGAGATTTTCCTTTCTCAAGGAAAATATGTTGTGAAACTATTGGAAAGATTTGGAGTGATAGAATGCAAGTCCATGGCCACTTCGATGGAAATGAACTTCAAGAATTTATGTGGAGATGTTGCTGGAACTGACTTGGCGATTCTCGCTGAGTATCGGTAGTTGATTGGGGCCCTGATGTTCATAGTGAACACTCGTTTGGACATATGTTTTGCAGTTAACACTTTGAGCCAATTCGTGACAGAGCCTCTTCATGCACATTGGGTTGTTGCCAAGCATGTGTTGAGATATTTGCATGGGACGATTAACCTTAGTTTGAGATGTACTGCCGGAGATGCTCCACTTCATGGGTACATTGATGCTGACTGGGCTAGAAATGTCATTGACAGGAAGAGCACATCCGGGTGCTGCTTTAGTTTGGGTTCTGCCATGATATCTTGGATGAGAAGGAAGCAAAAGTCTGTGGCTTTGAGTACAAATGAAGCAAAGTATATTACTGCTAGCATGGTTCACTGTGAGGTAGTTTGGTTGAGGAAGCTCTTTGGAGAGCTATTTGAGCAGGTCCTGGCTACGATAATGATATATTGCGACAATAAGAGTGGGATTCGATTGGTAGAGAATCTTGTATTTCATGACAAGTCCAAGCATAATGAGATCAAGTATCACTATATTCGAGACATGTTGTAGAGAGTAGTGAGACTCCATCATATTTTGAATGATAAGCAGATAACGAACATACTCACTAAGGCTTTGTCGAAAGGGAAGTTCTTGGTCCTTAGAGAGAAACTTGCACTGATGGATGTGACCCTCCTAGGTAGGGGTCTCTACTGATCGAGGACATTGAGCTATGCTCTTCCCCCCTATATGAGCTCACAGGGAGAGGAATTGAGCTTGAGAGCTCCTAGCGTTGATGGATCTCTGCATAATAGGATGGTTGTGATCCTTACCCTTTTCGGTAAGGAGTATCTCGCCTATTGTCACTATAAGTATAGGGTGTGTATGATCCTTGTTATTTATGACATGTTGGGTATCTCCCCCTATCATGATTGGACTAGACAGTGTATATCCCAGTATGCATCCTACCCACATGCTGGGCTTGTTGGGATTGTTCCTCCCCATTTGGCCAATGGGTTGAGATGACTTGAGATGGTTGTGATCCTTGCCTCTCATGGCAAGTGGTATCTCGCTCAAGTGATTAGGATGCAGGTGTTCTACCACTTGACTCTTGAGGGTCAATGTAGGAAGATTGACAGACAATGGGATGGATGTGATCCTTACCTTCTATGGCAAGTAGTATCTCACCTTAGCAATAGGATGGTTGTGATCCTTGCCTGGTAAGTTGTATCTCACCCATTGTCATTGGACTATAGGATGGATGTGATCCTTACCTCTCATAGTAAGTTGTATCTCGCTTGTCGTCATTAGACAACAGGATGGTTGTGATCCTTGCTTGGTAAGCTGTATCTCGCCTATTGTCACTGGATAGAGGGTGGTAGCTTGAGCTTCCCAATGATGTCAAATTCTTCTTCTTTTAGATTCCAGAGTGTTCAACAGATGAACAAAAATGAGCAAAGATGAGTAGAGATGACATTCGACTTGATGATAATGAGACATTTGAGATGGGACATATGATGCAGTCGAAAATTTCTCCCTAACTAAGAGGGTGTGTTAATTTGGTAGCTCAGGGACAAATTCCCTCTTTTGGACAACCTTCCTCATCCGGAGAAGACCCTCTTTGCCCTTGGAAGAATTTAATTTGGTCAAGGAAAAATATATTTTTAATATGAAAACCCACAAGGACACAAAAGTTCAGGTCTGCCTAAAGACTAAATTGGGTCTCCAAAATCACATATAAATACAAGTCAAGTCAACATCATTTGGACACACATCTTCTTTTGGAGGTTTGTGCAAGTCTGAAATTGAAGGTCTTTTTTCACACGTGCGAGTAGGAGAGAAAATTTCAGAAGGGCCGAAATCTGTCTTTGACCAGCCTTTGATCAGTGTTGACCTTTTGGTGTTTGGGCATACTTTGACTTGGTTTGACTTCAGTTTTGGATCTGTTTTTGAAGACCACATTCTTGGGCACAGCGATCAAGATTTTCTGGGCAGTTTGACTTCTGTTGACCGCAGGTTTTGACTGCAGTTTGACCATTGTCATTTCTCCCTCCTTTGACCGACTTTGACCGAGTTGTTTGGGACTGTTTTGACTGAGTTTTGACCAGCAAGCAAGGCCAAGTATTTTGACTGCTGACCAAGCTCTTTTGGAGGAGTTTGACCATTGACGTCAGGACTGGTTAGGGCATCTTTTACTGCTATTGACTTTGAAAGAATTGCAGACTTTGACTTGTTGACCAGATTTGACTTTGAAGCTCGTCTATTGTGGATATTAGTTGGTTGATCTCTTGGATAGTCAAAGAACTGAATTTGCCTTTTTTGTTGATAATGAAATCATTCTCTCTCTGCTGAACATTTTATGACAATCTAACTAGAAGAAGAATTTGAAAAGGTTTTCTCCCTTGTGGGGTTTTTCTTTGGTCTTTGACCAAATCTTGTGTCTCTTGTTGCTCTTGATTGTCTTCTATTCTTCATTGCATTTACTGTTCTATCTACAATTGCTATTTTTTACTGGAAGATTGAATTGATTGCTAATTGAAGAAAAGAATTGGGCTAAAGTGATTGTAACAACATAGAACAAGTGGAAAATTAACAGCTCACAGCTCCAAAGTTGCTGGACACTTTTGAGCGATCAAAAGCTTGGCCAATTTTTGGAGCTACATGTATTAGCTGCAGATGCTAGCTGATGTGGAGAAATTTCTATCTTATTGTTTGGTATGCAGTAATTCAAAGCCAAAAATTGTAAGTTGGGATTTTACTCTCCACATGCTATTCCATAAAGGTCCTGGTCAGTGTTTATAGATCCTGTGAGATTTGAATTTCTTTCCCTAGTTGAAAGATTTTAACTGGACAATAAGCAGCAAAACACTTATTCAAATTTTGTTCATGTATGCGTACATTCTGTGATGCATAATATTATATTTGACTGAGATAATAGTCTTAAGCAGCTTTGCGACTACCCTATGGGTCGATGGATACACTATTGAAGAGAAGTACAACTTTCTACCAGCAAATGGATGGGCAATTTCACGTGGTTTACCAGACATTGGTACTTGCTGCCAGGTTACAACCATAAGCTTCCCAAAACATGGAACGAAGAAATTTACCATACATTCAATATTATTATAATTGAGCCGTTGACCTCGAATGTCTCTGTTTATAATTTGCTTTGGATTTCTTGGACAGACCTGTAGACCTAGTTTGTCAGATGAAAGGGGCAGCATTCAAGAGAGAGGAGTGATCAAAAGCTGGAAAGCTTGTAGATAAGGTACAACAAATCTAGCATTGTACAAAAGACCATATAGAAGTTCCAGTCAAAGTACAAAGAAAAGCATGATAAACATATGACAACCAATACTTGACTAGTCAAGGATCAAGTGTGGTTGCAGTTTGCACCTGTTGAATGAAAGGTTTAAATTACCATGCAAGAAAATGAAGTCCATCAGGTATGGATTGCTAATGAAAGATTTTAGAGACGATTGAAGTTGATGCCTTTCTCTTAGAATTATTTCCAGGAATACTGTAGGGAATGCTGGTCACTTGAATTTGTTTGAATCATCCTTACTGGATGAAGAGCAGAATGAGATGTTAATTCTCACATTGCAAGAATTAAAACCAGACCTGTAGGCAATGTTGTGGTAGCCTCAACTGATCAAGTGTCGCATTTCAATGAGATTGCAACTTAAGTAGTTTGTCTCTAATGATAAGCAGCTAGATTGCAGGCAAATATATGTATCTTGTCGTCAGTTGGCTTAAACAGAAGAAATTAGGTTGCACTTTGGTTGCCAGCTGACTCAACATTGGAAGTTGGATGTCAATTGTTGGCAGATTTCCATTTAAAGGAAATAGGTAATGAAGTGTGGAGCAAAGGTTCATTCTAATATGACGATGATTTAGAAATGGTAGGATCAACTGTTCAAGTGTTGATTTCAATGAGATTGCAACTTCAATAGTTTGTCTCTAATGGTAAGCAGCTAGATTGCAGACAAAGATATGTATCCTGTCGTTAGTTGGCTTAAACAGAAGAAATTAGGCTGCGCTTTAGTTCATAGTTTTAACAACCGGAACCAGATTTTGAACCGGCCACCTATGTAACAGGGATTCAAATTGGAACCAGATCAAACTGGATTCAATGAATCGGATATGAAAAAATACATAAAATAATTGATTTTTAATGAAAAAAATATTTTTAAGATTTCAAACCATGATTCCAAACCATTAGAGACAAAAAATGCAAAGTTTGCTCATCTATATACCATGTAAAGGTGAATATATCAAAATGGCACATAGCGCAATGCATATGAACAACGAAATACATAATCAATGAGGCTCTAAGTGGTCTCTAAAGTCCAAAAACAATGCCACAAGTTATTGGCCCACTGGCCCACTACAAATCACTGATTAACATGATCACTCATCAAACTCATCATTGATTCACCACGACTAGAAATGGGATCATCAAGAAGAGCTATATAAACATTATCTAGCTCAAAGTCTTCAGACTTGGATTGCTCAACCTTATAATACGGTAGTATCGAAAAAGTTTAACATGTCTAACCAATGTTGCGGGGGAGCGCCCCCCCCCGCCTTGATCCCGCTCCCAATCCGCGCTCCGGGTGGGAGCGACTCGGGAGTGGGTCGGGAGCCCCGAAATCGCTCCCGGAAAAAAGGTTCCACTCCCTGTCTATTGTTGGGGTGAAGTAGGGAGCGATCGCTCCCATCGCTTCAGGAACGTTTTTTTATAGCCCAAGAGCGGTTGGGGAGCGATCGCTCCCGGGCTATAAAAAACGCTCCTGGCTGGTGAGCGACAAAACAAAAAATCGTGCCAGGAAAAAAAATCGCCGGAAAAATATAAAGCGTCGCCGGTTTTGGGGGAAAAAAGGGAGGGAAGGGAGGAAAGGGAAGGAGGGAGGGAGGGAATATAAATAAACCCTCCCTCCCATCAATTTCATTATTTTAGAAGAGAGTAAGAGTGTGAGCAAGAGGAGAGTAAGAGAGGGTGAGGAGCAAGAGAGAGTGAGGGGCAAGAGAGAGCAAGTGAGAGTGAGAGTGAGAGCAAGGAGCAAGGTGCAAGGAGAGAGCAAGTGCCAAGGAGCAAGGAGCAAGAGAAAGCGAGGGGAGATTGGAGGCCAAAGAGGTAGGTTCTATTCTAGTAATTTTTTTTTAATGTTCATGAATCATTACAAAATAAATTAATAATTTTTTTTCTCCCATTCCCATTCCCATTCCCATTCCATTTTTTTCTAGAATCAAACATCATGGTTATATTTCTTGGCATTTTCTTCTTCTTGGTTCCTTTTTTGGTTATTATGGTGTTGGAGAGTAGAAAAAGGAGGGTTGAAAATGAAGAAGGGGATGAAGAAGGGGGTCATAGTGGATTTGGTGAAAACCCCGGTGAGGAAGAGCTGGAGGAGAGTGAACATGAGTCAGCTCAAAAAACTAAACAAGACCAAACTCTACTGTGGAAATATGTTAATAGACCTGAAGCAGGGAAAGGGGGTGGAACCACTAAATTTCATTGCCCCAATTGCAACAATAATTACACAGGTTCATACACCCATGCCAGAAAGTACCTCTGCGGCAAAAGGCCATGGGATGGAGATAAACAAATAGGAATCAAAACTTGTTCAGGTGTGTCAGCTGCAGATAGATCCAAATACATAAGGGAAGAGGAGGAAGCCCAATACAAATCTAAAAAATCAAAGGGTTTCTTTCAACCAAGCTCACAATCACATGCACAAAGAACTCCTTCAACATCCTCCCAAGGCAGTGGATATGGAGGCACAGTGTCACTAGGTTTAAGGCGTAGAAGCATATCAGATTTCCTTGATGAAGGGTGTAGGAATGATGTGGATTCAAAAGTTTACATGTTTCTCTATGCATGTGGGATTCCATTCAATGTTCTTCGCTCACCTTATTGGCACGAAATGGTTTCTGCCATAAATGATGCCCCTAAAGGATACAAGAGCCCTGGGTATGACAAGGCAAGAACTGTTGGAGTTGATCATGAAAAAGCAAAAATATCACATTCTTTGAATAGAATGACAAGTTCTTGGACTGACCATGGGGTGTCCATTGTATCTGATGAATGGACAAACGTAAAAGGCAAGCCATTGATAAATGTTCTTGCTGTGTCTGTTAGTGGTGCCATCCTTCTTTCATCATATGATTACTCAGACAAGTTCAAGACCGACATCAACATTGCAGAACCATTACTTGAAACAATTGAGCATATTGGGCCATACAATGTCATCCAAGTAATCACTGATGATGCTCCTAATTGTAAGGCAACGAGAGCAATTATTGAGGATAAATACCCCAACATATTTTGGTCTGGGTGTTTGGTTCACACAATGAACCTTTTGATGCATGATATTGTTAAGAACAAAAACGATCAATACAAATGGATTGGTGATTTGTACAAGAGAGGTAAAGAAATGATAAAATTTATTACAAATCATAGCAATACCCATGGCCTTTTCCATAGTCACTCAAGATTGGAGTTGTTGAAGATTGCGAGGACTAGATTTGGTAGCTATTACCTCACCTTCAGGCGCCTTTTGAAGGTAAGAGAGTCATTGGCTAGCATGGTATCAAGTCCACACTGGCAGGTATTAAAGGAAAGGGCTACAAATGCAGCGGACAGGCAAGGTTTTGAACAGGTGGAGGAGGTTGCTCTTGATGGTATGTTTTGGGCATGTGTGAGTCAAGTATTGGATTTCACCAAGCCCGTTTATCACATGATTCAGTTTGCAGATATAGATAAACCAGTGATTGGCGAGGTGTATGAGCAGATGGATATCATGTTGGGGCAAATAAAAGATATTGTTCATAACAATGATGCCAACTTGTATAAACTGATTCACGATTGTGTGTGTATACGGTGGGATAAACTTAATGTTCCACTACATTGCTTGGGGTATATCCTTACGCCAAAATACTACTCTGCATCTTGGTTGGGCCATCCTGCACCAGGGGGTGGGGTTAGGGTCAAACACCATATAGATGAAGAGGTATCTACAGGATATTTGCAAGCATTAGAAAAGTTGATACCTGACAGGGAGGAATGTGCCAGTGTGCGTCTTGAATTAGGCAGAGACTTCAGTTGCATTGGTTTGTTTGGTACCTTTCATGCAATGGAAGATAGAGACAAATTTGATGCTCTCACAAGGTGGGAATCATATGGCCACTAGGGACTTTTGCCAAAATTGGCAAAAAAAGTTCTCTCACAGGTTGTAAATACTTTTTCTGCAGAGAGGTGTTGGAGCACCTGCAGCTTCATATATAATGTGAAAAGAAACAGACTCAATGAAAACCAGGCAAAAAGCTTGGTTTATGTGCACTACAACTTGAGGTTGTTGAGTCATTACTGTGATCAGGCTTATGAGGATCCAACATATAAAATTTGGGACAACCACTCAGAAGATGATAATTTGGAGGATGGCACTATACATCTTGAAGAACTGGAAGCGGAACTTATGAGAGAGGAAGATGAAGCAATAACCATGCAACCTCCACCATCTAGTAGCAGTGCTCGAGTTCCGAGTCTTGTTCCTTTGCTGTCGCCACCTCCATCTACACCCTCCCGTGGAGGGCATGTGCCTTCTGGTTCTGGTCGTCGGTCTGTGCGGGAGGAGACTCCTAGAAGACCACCACGACCTGCTCATACATTAGACACTTCTCGTGGCAAGGGCCACATGAAGTAGTAGATAATAGATTTACATTTTACTTGCCTTTTCTAGTTTCTCAAGGAATTTAGACTTCTGTGATCCATAACACTTGTTTAGAATTTTTTTTTGGCGAAATCACATAATTGATCAATTGTCGACGCGTTTCGAACCAACTAGTGTGGTTCATTGTCAGGACAGGTTGAAGATACAGATCCAGTTCAGCGTGTTAAATAGTCTAAGCAGAGACTCCAACGGCTAAAAAAACTAACGGCTATTTTTCAAATTAAGGACCCCAGTCAAACCTCCTTTAACTAAATTAATATTAATATCCTTTATAATTACTATTATATTTAAGGAGCTAAGTAAACTAGGTAAAAAATAAAACAGATCAATGGTTAGATATTAAAATTAATCCATTAATTTATTTAAATTATTAATACATTATATATATATGTATATAAAATATATAATATTAATATTATTCAATACCTAATATAATATTATATATAATGTTTAGTTATTAAATTATTTAATATAAATTATTAGAAAAATATTTACTAAAAAAGTAAAATAGATCAATGTTTTATTTATCAAAAACAAACCATTTATTTATTCAAAATGTTTATCTATATATATATATATATATACATATATATATATATATATTCTAACTATATATATACATATATACATATATCTATCTAAATATATAAGTATATATATATATTAATATTTTCCACTACCTAACATTCTAATAATATTTATTTAATGTTAGATATTAAAATATTATACATATCTATATAAATTAGTAGATAAAAAGATATAGAAAATTTTAATTTTTTTTTAATATCTTACTTTGTTTATTAAGGTTAGTTTAAATTAACTTAGAACTAACCAAAAAATATAAAATCAAAATCAAAACACAAATCAAATAAAAATTAATTAAATGAATAAATGAAAAATAATATTGATTAGTTACTTTATTTCGAAAATACATATTTTAATTTTCCATTAATTATAAATATATTTATAAACATAGCAATAGGATGTTAAAAATCAAAGGCTAATAAAAGGCTAAATAAATACCTTATATTCTAAGGCTAGTTCAAATATTTTTAATAAAAATAAACAATATATATATTATGCTAAATATCCCAGGTTGCCAATAACAGATATATAAATAAACAATCTTCAATTTGAATTAAATAATCTTTGAATATATAGGGAAATAAAGGGGATTGAATCAAACCATAAGGGTGATAATTAAAAGAGGAACAAATCAAATCAAGAGAAAAGCAGAAAATTAAAACAACAAACCCAAAGGAATTAACCCTTAAGGTAAGGAAACCTGAAACATTGAGACCTTACCAAGAAGGGATTGCGGAGGCTAGGAAGACAGGGCTGGGACCCAGCAGCTGCTGATCTTCCAACCATCATCCCTATTCAGATTATTCGGCCTTTTTTCAATCTCTAGGGTCTCTCTAAACTTGCGATGGTGAAACTGAGCAACTCTAGCAATGACTTGAGCCTTTTCTAGTTTCTATTAGTTTTCATAACTGTTGAGTCTTGACTCTTTCATATTTATTATGATATTTTTTGTAAACAATATATGACAATTTAAGTTTGAAGTTTGAAGTTGGCAATTATAACTCATTGGTAATGATTATGAATTATGAATATGATGCTTCGTGAAAGTTGTTTCATTTCATTTCATAATTCATTTTATAACATTTCATTTCATGTTAGATATTATTTCTTGTAATGGTTAACTTAAGCTTACAAGTACAACTTTGGTGATCAATGATGATAAATGTTATATATTGAATTTTCAATTTTGAAAGCTTGAAGTTGAAACTTTAAGATTGATGAATCATGATTTACGAGACTCAATATGTTGCATGTTACTAACTTGTGGACGTGGTTGATGAAGATTATAACTTCTAGATGATTGATGTTATATGGTTCAGTGATCAATCTATGTTTTTTTTTATGTTTTTTATATCTAATTCATCATTCTACATGTTTTTGTTGACATATACATATCAAAATATAAAAAATATATATATTATATAAAAATCACTCTGGTATTCGCTCCCAAACCGGGAGCTTTTGAAAATGTTGCTCCCACAACCGTTTTTGCTTCCACTCCCCGCTTTCACTCCCGCTCCCAAGTAACACTGCTGCCTAACCAATGATTTTGGTTTGAGTGAATGGTTCATCTCCCAACCTTATAATATGGTAGAAAAAACGCAGCATGCCTAACCAATTATTTTGCTTTGAGTGAAGGGTACATTTTTGTTAAGGCCATGGTAGAGGAGTTCAACAATCAATACCACCAACATCAACGAAGTTCAACAATCAATACCATCAACATCAACGTACATAAAGGGCTTCATGCTCTTGATCAAATGCCAATCCCATACCTTCACACATGACAAAATCAAATGGAAACGTTGCAATCCCCCAAGTCCTGATAACTATAAACTCTGTTGGGTTTTGAGTGAGATCGAAAATTCTAGTTTCTCCATATGAAATCCAATGAGGTCGAAACCTCTCTCAAACATCCTGATTCAATTCATGGTAATGTTAAAAATTAAAGTAAAAGGAAAGGATGAAAATGAATGTCACTTTTATTTCAAGAATTTAACATTACGATTGATTGCCAGCATTGAGAGGGTTGAGTTAGGCTTTTTGTTTAGGTTCAGGAGGGGGAGGATTGGTTTTATGACCAAGGGGGGCTGTTTTGGAAGGAAAAGAACCTGAGGTTTCGTCCAAAACCAACTGAAAACTGCCATCTATGGTCTTGGACTCCCCCACAAATGGGAGATCTAGCTGGGTCGGTTAGGATTGGAACCAGCCGGTTAGGGCTGGTTTGGTACCTAACCTGTACACACCGACCCTCCAGCTGTGTTCTTCTACTGATTTGTTACATCGGCCTATTTGACTGGACGGTTTGACCGGTTTCTGGTTCAGTCCAGCCAGTTTTTAAAACTGTGCTTTAGCTGCCAGCTGACTCAACCTTGGAAGTTGGATGTAAATTGTTGGCAGATTTCCACCTTAGGAAATAGGTAATGAAGAGTGGAGGAAAGGTTCATTCTAATATAACGATGATTTAGAAACAATGTAGAAGATATCTGCTGATAACTATTCTGTCTTGTTAGAATTGGTTGTGAAGAAATCATTCATAATGTGTTCGGTACTTTCACAAACTGCAGGTAATCTATGAGAAAACTTTTATGGTTTTACAGTGAAATGTTCAGTTGACAGTTTTCCTTCCTTGCATAATTTCCTGTTCTAACACCAAAAGCTGATGAGAAGGAATGCTTTACTAAATCTATGCTGCTGAATCAACCAATGATGGTATAACGAAACAATCAATCGAGGTAAATGCTTTGATGCCAGGGCTAATCCATAATGATCTGAATGTTTATGTTTGGGATTGCATTTTATTTTTGTTTTAAGATTTATGGCAACCTTGATTAGTGAAAATACACTGTTGTTTTCTTGGGCTTAAAGATTCCTTTGTTTTGTGAGTTGTCAATACCTTACATGATATGCTGATTATCTTCTCTGTCTCGAGTTTTGTCATTTCTTGTCCTGGCATGTTTGTAGCTCAGAAACACAAGAGTCAAAGGGAGTTTCCCAGTCAAATCCCTATGGCCATAAGGGTGTAGTATGTGATTGTAGTTTGCAATATCCTTATGTGAATGTGGTTTTTGCAGCACAATATATTTTTTAAATTTGCAGACCAAAATCCTAGCATTTGATATTATGTCTTGATATCCATGAACTAAAATTTGTTGTGTAAGCAAATGTTATCACTGAAGAATCTCTATTGTTTTTCCTTGCAGCATTCAGGAAAGAGGCATCGGGACAGTTCATCAGATTCAGATTCAGACACCTCTTTTAGCGAGGATGAAAGACATGCGTCTAAAAAAGAGAGATCAAAATTGAAGAAGTTGAAAAAAGACGTAAAGAGGAAATCTCAAAGTAAACGTTCCAGAAGCTCTAGTGATGATTCTGCCAGTGAAAGCAAGGAGTATGGTCCTGTGGCCCTTTCTTCGTTCTTTGAGAAAAGAAAAGATTGATACTATCTGTTCTTTTCAGTGCAGATTGCATCAAACTGCACATTCGATGAGATCATTGTCCTTATTGTTTTAGCGGAGCCAATATGATTCACCTTATGTGTGTTTACACTATCAGCCAGACGCTAGTGCCACCAACTCATCTGTAGTATTCTATAAAAGTTATGTTCATTGTGGAGTCCGAGTTCTATGTCCCGGTGATACTTGACCGTTGGACGAATTTATTGTCTTTAACAAATCTGTGAACAATCCAGATTTTCAATTACTGCCCAGAAATTAAGGGTATATATCATAACATAGGCACCCTTCTACGGGCATGTATGTTCATTTGTATCACAGCTGCCTTGAGGGATTTTTTTTTTTTTCCTTGAGCCTTGTTAGTAATGCTGATTGTAATCCAAAAGAACTTCAATAGAAGTATCTCATACTGTTTTGGCACATGCAAAGAATTTGGTCATAATTTCATTCAGTTCTTAAATTTTCTTGTGATTGTTTGAAGTTAGTATCACGGGATGAAAGTTTCTAAAAACTAGGTATTCCATGATAATGTTTTGGTTTTCATTCCATGTTTTCAAAAGTGGTTGCTCTCTTACTATTGCTGTACCTTCTTGGGGGATTTAGTTTTTGAGCAGAAGAAGAAGTTTTCAGTAGGAAACATTTTTAAAATCCTTTTAATCTGTCTCTCCAACAACAAGTATAAAGAGCAAGAACAGATGATCTGACTGTCAACTTTTTTTTTTTCTTGTGTTAAAAAGAGAAATATAGTAAAACACTAAACATGAGTCCTTTTTGTTTCTAATAGGGAATGTTTCTTCTTTTCATATCCAGTTCCTTGAGGCATCAAGTCATAGTTTTCCTATAAAAGACAGGAACTATTGCATTACCTATTAGAAATATTCTTGAGGCATGCCACAAAGAATTAATCTCAAAATATAGATTTGTGCCAGTAGTCACACATACAAAATTATAGGAGATCGCTGGTTGATCTGTAATAAGTCTTGTTTTTTCTCTTCAAATAAACTAGCTTGCTAGATCTATATTGCAGAATTTTGCTAAACTTTAGACCAGCAAACATCTGTGTTAAGAGTGATGCAAGTCTCATAAAGAAGTAAAGAGACTTTTTTTGTTTTGTTTGGTTTTAGTTTATGTGAGTCCTGACTAACCTGTGGCTTGAGTAACCACGACCCAGGTGTATCGAACCTGTCTAAATCACCCTGAGATTGCACCCGTCCTGGGACCAGACCAGCCCTTAGCATGGATGGATTTTTGCCCAGTGAGTTTTGAACCAGTGATTTTACACCACGGAATGCCTTAACAGAACACCCTATTCTACGTCCCGCGGGTGGAATAAAGCAGTGTTCCACGGGGTTGCGTCCCCCCACCTAGGGGTCGAGTTTCCTAGCTCCTTCGTGCTCCGGGGACTTGGGGACGAGAGGGGGACGTTTCCCCATGCTCCCAAAAAACAGGGTACGCGAGGAAACTTGAAAGGGGTCGTTTCCTCCATTTTTGGGGTCGTTTCCTAGGTGGAAGGGATCTTAAGTGGTCTTGAAAGGTCGTTTCTCTAGAAAAAAATCACAATTTTTTTTTATGAAACAAAGAAATCGTAATTTTTAATATTTGTTGTCCAACCGGGAAGGGTTTACATTATGTTCATTTCACATTTCATTTTCTGTTTGCTCCTTCATTGAACTGAACATTGCCACCATCGCCAAGCAGCATTCTGTCTGCTCCTTCGTTGAACGGAACGCTGCTGCTCATGTATAAGACTTGACTTTTATATTATTCAATATTCAATATTTATAGTTGGAAGTGGAACATCAATATGGTTTACAGTTTAAAGTTTAAAACTTTAAAACTTTATAATTGTATAATTTATTTGTATGTTCATTTGTATCACAGCTGCCTTGAGGGATTTTTTTTTTCCTTGAGCCTTGTTAGTAATGCTGATTGTAATCCAAAAGAACTTCAATAGAAGTATCTCATACTGTTTTGGCACATGCAAAGAATTTGGTCATAATTTCATTCAGTTCTTAAATTTTCTTGTGATTGTTTGAAGTTAGTATCACGGGATGAAAGTTTCTAAAAACTAGGTATTCCATGATAATGTTTTGGTTTTCATTCCATGTTTTCAAAAGTGGTTGCTCTCTTACTATTGCTGTACCTTCTTGGGGGATTTAGTTTTTGAGCAGAAGAAGAAGTTTTCAGTAGGAAACATTTTTAAAATCCTTTTAATCTGTCTCTCCAACAACAAGTATAAAGAGCAAGAACAGATGATCTGACTGTCAACTTTTTTTTTTCTTGTGTTAAAAAGAGAAATATAGTAAAACACTAAACATGAGTCCTTTTTGTTTCTAATAGGGAATGTTTCTTCTTTTCATATCCAGTTCCTTGAGGCATCAAGTCATAGTTTTCCTATAAAAGACAGGAACTATTGCATTACCTATTAGAAATATTCTCGAGGCATGCCACAAAGAATTAATCTCAAAATATAGATTTGTGCCAGTAGTCACACATACAAAATTATAGGAGATCGCTGGTTGATCTGTAATAAGTCTTGTTTTTTCTCTTCAAATAAACTAGCTTGCTAAATCTATATTGCAGAATTTTGCTAAACTTTAGACCAGCAAACATCTGTGTTAAGAGTGATGCAAGTCTCATAAAGAAGTAAAGAGACTTTTTTTGTTTTGTTTGGTTTTAGTTTATGTGAGTCCTGACTAACCTGTGGCTTGAGGAACCACGACCCAGGTGTATCGAACCTGTCTAAATCACCCTGAGATTGCACCCGTCCTGGGACCAGACCAGCCCTTAGCATGGATGGATTTTTGCCCAGTGAGTTTTGAACCAGCGATTTTACACCACGGAATGCCTTAACAGAACACCCTATTCTACGTCCCGCGGGTGGAATAAAGCAGTGTTCCACGGGGTTGCGTCCCCCCACCTAGGGGTCGAGTTTCCTAGCTCCTTCGTGCTCCGGGGACTTGGGGACGTTTCCCCATGCTCCCAAAAAACAGGGTACGCGAGGAAACTTGAAAGGGGTCGTTTCCTCCATTTTTGGGGTCGTTTCCTAGGTGGAAGGGATCTTAAGTGGTCTTGAAAGGTCGTTTCTCTAGAAAAAAATCACAATTTTTTTTTTATGAAACAAAGAAATCGTAATTTTTAATATTTGTTGTCCAACCGGGAAGGGTTTACATTATGTTCATTTCACATTTCATTTTCTGTTTGCTCCTTCATTGAACTGAACATTGCCACCATCGCCAAGCAGCATTCTGTCTGCTCCTTCGTTGAACGGAACGCTGCTGCTCATGTATAAGACTTGACTTTTATATTATTCAATATTCAATGTTTATAGTTGGAAGTGGAACATCAATATGGTTTAAAGTTTAAAGTTTAAAACTTTAACTTTATAATTGTATAATTTATTTTCATTGTGCATTGTTAGTAAGTTAGTAGACTAGTAGTTATATTGTACAGTTACAAAATTACATGTATGATGTATGATTATAATTTATATGATAATGATATCAATGATCATGCTTTTCCTTTTAAATTTGTTTCAGTTATATGATTCATCGATTTATATTTTATAATTATAAGTTTTTAAGACCCTGACGTCCCCCCACATTTCCTAACAATTGGTGGAGAGCTTTTGCATAGGCTGCCCCTGCGTATCCCCGCTCCCTTGTCTCCTCATCCCCGAAACTTGGTGGAACATTGGAATAAAGAGACTTTATTTTATCTGTAAACAAATAATTGCAGAGTGAAACAGGGGGATTATCATGAATTCAAGTTGGCAACAGGAAAATCAGCTGTTGCCATTGCACTGGCTTTGGACCCATATGAGCGCCTTATTTTCAAATTTCCACTCAAAACTAACATGTAAGCAATGCATGTGTTTTTTGGCCCCAACAGCATATACAATCTTCAGCCTATTTCATAATTTGTGGTCTCATGCATTTTTTGGCCCAACAGCGTATACCATCTGCTCGTCTATTTCATAATTTGTGGGAACTCATAGGGTAAAGCACCTTGAGCTGGAATACATGAAAAGACGACTGACCGACTCATCTTTTTTAGAACTCTGTTTCAATTATATCTTATTTTTGTGTTTGGATAGTTTCTAAATTCTAAATCAGAATGGGAAAATAAATAAATGATCCATAATTTATATAGAAAATACAGGTAGTCCAAGAAATTAACTCTTTATTCTTGAGAGATATTTACATGCAAGATTCAGTGCCGCTTCCCAAGAGGTTTTTGGTATAAATTTGTCATTAGTGTACTTTTCTTTGACAGTGGCCTTTGTCAAAATTTGAATGTTGTTATAGTTTTTTCTTTGTTGTGGTAAGCTCTGAATTTTCATCTGCTGGGTTTTATGCAGATGTAGTTGTTGCGGGTATGTTGTATTTTGAACCTTTTTTTGAGCAGTGTTATCACCTCGATTTTTCCCACCTGCGACATTTTGGTGGCTGTATTGTGAAACGTTGTAGGTTCATATATATATATATATATATATATATCCTTGCATAATGCAGCATATTAGATGAAATCCATTGTTATTTGCACCTCATTAAGTAGGTTTAAGCTGTCGGCTGAATGCTTTCAGAGTTGCGTGGTTGCTTAAGTTGAGCAGTAAATATTTTGAGATCTGCATGATCCATTTTGTAGCCAAAAAAAAAAAAAACAGTGTCCACAACACATTTATGCTTACAAACTTGTCGAAATTGTTCGAGGGTGTGTACAAACCAATATGAAACTCTATCTAGGGCTATCACATCCCTTATATTGTCTCAGCTGCTCATCTAGCACATATTAATGAAGGTAGTGCATTCACATGAGAATCAGTGCTTGAAAGAGTTTCAATTATACCTTTAAATACGAGTTGTGGACTTGCATCATGTAGAGGGAATCGTTGTAGAGTTGTGCTAAAGGAATGAAATTGGAGGTAGTGTATTCACATGAGAATCAGTGCTTGAAAGAGTTTCAATTATACCTTTGAATATGAGGCGTGGACTTGCATTAAGAAGAGGGAATCGTTGTAGAGTTGTGCTAAAGGAATGAAATTGGAGCAAGTTATTTCTTCTAATTGTTAGCATTCATGCTCTTTTACTTGCTTTTTGCCCTTCCATAGAGGCCATCCATTAAGGGGACATGTTGCACACATACACCGGAGTTTGAGATTGAACATCAAAGAGGACTAAGGACCCTAGGAAGGAGAGCTATGAAACCCATCAGTGGTGAACTAAGTCTCATTAGGTGATTATGTTCTTGCCTTTTCATAGGATAATAAATTGAATTTCGTGCACCTGGTACATTGCATGCATGTGCCATCCCTGTAGATTTTAGTTTCGCACCACTATTTTAACTAGAGCTTGTGCATCCCTATTCAAATTCAGTTTGTTTAGTATCTTTTGGTTCTATTACGAAGTTTCTTATGCAGCTCTAATTTTACTAACCATTGTTAACTGCTTTAGTCATGCTGTTTAACGTATTCAGTGCTTAGTAACTGCTTAGCAATTAAAAAACATTGTAGTTAGGAAACAAATGGTTTTTTGTTTATATCGACTCTTACGTATGTTTTTTTTGGCTTTATATCAATACTCACATTTGCAGTGTCGACTCCGTGATTTGTCATCATTCACTTATTGTTTTGCTTATTTAAATGGTTCAACACATTAAGGAAGGAAAATAGCTAGGAAGAATATGAACGTTGTTTAAATGGTTTAACACATTAAGGAATGTGAAAATAGTTAGAAAAAATATGAGCGTTGTTTAAGTACTTATTGTTTGCAATTAATTTTTCATTCACTTATTGTTGTGCTTAAACAACGTTTATATTTTTTCAATACATTAAGAAAAATAGTTAGAAAAAATATGAACGTTGTTTAAATGGTTCAACACGTTAAGGAAAATAGTTAGAAAAAATATGAATGTTGTTTAAGCACTTATTGCTTGCAATTCATTTTCCTTTTTGCAATTCCATTTTATTATTTTGTTTCTTGCATTTACTTTAAGCATTTGTCGTTTTTACCATCATTCTTTTAATTTCTTTAAGCATTTGCTGTTTTTACTAGCATTCATTTCGTTTCTTCTGGTCATTCTTTAGAAACCTTGCTGTTTTTACTAGCATTCATTTCGTTTCTTCTGGTCATTCTTTAGAAACCTTGCTATTTTTCCAGTTGGCCTTACCTCGTTGTCTTGAAAGTGGTGATACAAACGCATGAAAAGGGGTACATACAAATGGAGGACTGACTTTTTTTATAGTATGTTTTCCCCTTTTGCTCACGAGTGATCTTGGCGATCAAGAAATGATTGGAATTGTGAAATATCTCATTTGTCACACCTTAAATCAACATAGCTTGGTTCATGATGCTAAGGTTAGCTTTCTAAAACTAAAGCAACCAAATATTCTAATCAAATTAATTCTTTCCTCAAGGATATAGAGGAATTTATAGATTTAAGTTAGGATGTGGGCATAGGTATCCAAACAACTCTCCTAAAATTGTTTTTCATATGAAACATAGTGGTTTTCCCAATAAGATTTAAAGTTCTTTCTAATGGAAATACCAAATAATAATGCAAGGGACATGCTCTCATTTGAATGTTAATGCATAGGCTAGGACCTGTAGTTTGACATAATTACATAATTGACCAACTCTTTTGAGCTATGTTGTTTCCCCTTATCTTTTGAAACTGCTAATCCCTTATCCATGTTTTGTGAAGACGTATCTTAGTGGCGAAACTTAAGATTATCATTGGGTGGCTTTTGTAGGATTGCGGAAGCACCTGAGGTAGATAGTTGTGTTCTTCTTGAGCAGCCCCACGAGCACTTCACTATAACTGTCTCTATTTATCTTCACTCCCCATTTTTGGTGGATTTCATCAACATTTGTTGAGAGCTTTTGAAGGCCTAGTTACAACTTGATTTGAAGATTGTTAGTCACAAGGATGTACCTTGCAAAAACATTGTGTGAAACCCCTAGTACATCAAAAGCTCTACATTATGATTTACTATAACTCATTTATAAAACATTGTTGCACCATTTACACTAATTTTAGTTAAGTCACATTCAGTTTGAGTAGTGCATTTTATGCATGGCACTATTCCCTTGACGTATCACCTTGTGGCTCAAAGAGATTTAAATAATGAAGAGCTATAGTAATCCCCCATTTACCTAGACATTCCTTTAGGTTCCTTGTTTGTTTGGAGAGTCTTTCCATCTCTATAATGAGGCAACACCAATTCGATTTTTTCCTTGTTAGGCTCATCTTCTTCTAGCTTGCTTTAATCGAGCTCCACCCCATCTATCTTGTGAACCATTCATTCATTCATGATCACTTCAACCCAACCAACTTAACCTACCTTACATGGCTAGCCTTAATCTCTCAAATTTGGCAAAACCCCTTAATGATCTAGAATGGCTCCACTTGGCCACCAAGATACCTTGGGACATTCCCAAATTTCTAGTTGACCTTGAGAGGTTCCTTCTAACCATGTTATGATATTTCATCTTTGGTCAAACATTGAATGATTTTCTAGTGTTAATCAAACACCCTCTTGTTAGTGACGTGGTTTGGAATTGATGGTATGAAAATGAATTCAATAGAAATCCTTTAGTGGGTAAATCATTTAATGGGTCAAGTCTAGAAGTAGCGTTAGCTAAGAATCAATAACTGCATTTTGAATACCTTTGAAACAATGTGGCAGTGTAATTTTTGGCACTCAACACATCAAGCAAGATGAATAAGGCTAGATAAATGAGGGTTTTTTTGCTTCGTAGTTGGAATGGTCAAGACGACGAAAGTTAGTTTGATCGAATTCCTTGGATTGTATTGTCAGGTGTGTGATTGTATTATTGTTTCTTTTTGGGATCTAACAATGTCACATGATTTCATATAGCTCAGGTTATTTCAATGCGCCTAACCAGAGTGTCTCCCAAATGGTGGTATATTTATGACATGGTACTCCTACCCCCTTTGGGTTGATAGCTAAAATTTCCATGTTCTTCTTTTGATTATTGGAATTTTTTCCAATTTTTGGCAAATTACATCCATAGCATTGTGGATCACATCCATGAGTGGTGTAGATGATGTGGTTTATGGACCAGATGTGGTTTATGGATCAAATACATGAGTGATGCATATTTATCTTATTTCATTCTTTTTTTGGACTTAAAATTACAAGCTTTTGCAATTGACTTTTTTTTTTTTGTTTTTTATAAATTTCTTGGGGGTAAAATTACAACCTATGCAAAGTATGGCTTTAACAAATAATATTGTTTTTTTGGTAGTTAAAAACAAATATTCAAGGGTAGATTACAGTTTGTGTGAGGCCATGGCTTTGACAAGTGATATCATTGCAATCAAAATCTTAAAATCAATATGTGAATTAGTGATACTACCAATAAGATCATTTTTATTTAGGGTTAAAATTGTTATGAGTAATATTTTCATGAAAAGAAGAATGAGAGTGTTGAAAAACAATGATTTTTAAAATCATAACCTATATAAAATGTGACATCATTTTCATAAAAAAGAAAAAAATGCTATCCCAAAAAAACTGTTTGGATAAGTGAAAAATCAAAACAAACTATTTTTTAAAATAAAATTTAATTTAAAAAAATTTAAAAACATTATTTTAAATAAGAACATAATTTCCTTCACCATGTATTTTGAATTAAAGAAAAGCACTTAATTAATTTTTTATTATTAAAAGATTTATTATTATTATTTTATTAATTAAAAGATAAAAACAAATGAAAGGGAAAAAATATTAAAGCATCTAAACAAAAATATAAAAGGAAAAAAATAAATTAAAGAAAATAAAAATAAAACGTAAAAAATAAATTAAAGAAAATAAAAAATGAAACATAAAGGGGAAAAAAATAAAAAATAAAAATGTAATTAAGTGTGCCACGAAAGGCCATCGGATTCTCATTGCATTAATACCAACTTTTTCCATTACTTTCTTCTAGATTTGGCCGTGGTTCGTTTTTTGAAAATGCACAACCCTTGGGGTTTTTTAAATGCATTATAAAACCTTCTTCGGTTATGGTGTCCTGATCGGGTGTATCCGTTTGGTAGGTTTTTATTTGAACTTTTGTTTTTTCTTCTTTCCTCTTGGTTGAGTTAACCTCCTTTTTAAAGTATTTTCTAAATCTAAGTCGTCGTCTTTCCTCTCATGATGTTGTGGGTGTCGGTATTTACTTGCATTTTCATATTATTTATTATTTAAGAATTTTCTCAACTCTTCACTTTTTTCCCTTTCTTTGCATCGCTTCTTGATATGATTGTAAGTTTTTTTTGCCTTTGATAGTACTTATTTGTTGACATGGTTGTTACAGTACCGACTTTTCTAATGGCCGATGATAATTCTACTTATTCAATTATGCTTAATGATTGAAACTAATTTAAAAAGAAACAGTGTACATTTAGTTAGTTAGACAACCACAATGTGGTTTTCAGACTGCCCCATTTTCCTAGTGCCTCATATAGGTTTTCACTAGTCTCATGCTGACATTATTAAGTAATATACTTTTTTAGTCAGGGACCATTTACAAGTGATTCAAAAAAATGCTTTTGAAGTGTTCTTAGCTATACTACTCTTAAAGAATGTATGTCTTCTATCACAAAGGGGCCAAGCCATGCAATTTCCTATTTCCTCAGTTTCCCCTTTACCTGACTATTGTAAAATAGTGCTAAGTCTCCCACTTTAATATTTTTTGTTTGTAAATTTCTACCATGCCATGCTTTTTGCTGATTTTTACTTACTTTCTACTGGTGTAGTGCATGTGGTCTATCTTCTTCCAGTTGTTGTAGCTGGTGAAGTAATTCCTTCTCAACTTCTTGTTGTCATACTTCAACACAATTGATATACCTCTGCGTACTTTGTCAAGTACTCCACTACTGTAATGATATATTTTTCACTCATTCTCTTAGCTATTTTTGGAAATGAAACAACAAGGTTGATCACCCAAATCTCAAATGGTAAAGTTAGGTTTATGGATTTGAGTGGCATTTGGTTTCTTGGCAATAGTCGGCCTAGTCTTTGAAAAATCCCACATTTTTGGACTTGTGTTCGACAATCTCGGAACAAGTTCGACCACCATAATCTAACTTGTAAGATTTTATTTACTTTTGTATCTCCTTGATAATGTCAACCAACACCTCCTTTGTGAGATTCATCTATGATAGTCTTCCTTTCATGTTCCAAAACACACCTTCAAATTATCTCGTTGGTTCCCATTTTGTATAATTGACCATTTATTAGTGAAAATGGGGCTACTTTTATTTCTATGGATTTATTTTTCTTTTCAGATAATCCATTGTATGCAAGATCTAAGTGATTTTTGCAATTTCTGTAGGAATTGCTTCGATTTTGAATAGGTGCATCAGGTAAGTCATTATTGAGTTATACTGATACCTCCCATCTCCAGTCGGGATAGATGATTAGGCTCGATGTTCTTTTTCCCCGATTTGGTTATATTTCGAATGCAAACTCCTGAAATAAAAATAACCATTGACAAATTTTACCATGACGTAATGGTTTGTTGATAAGGTGTATCAAAGCTTGATGGTCTATAAAAAATATGAAAAGGATTGGCTAGAAGGTAATGGGGTAATTTTTGTAGGGCGAAGATCATGGAAAGTACCTCTCTTTTGGTTGTTGAATAATTTCGTTCAGCTTTATTTAGCTTTTGACTAGCATAAGCATTCAGATTCTCTACAAAATCACTATCAGGTTGTGCTAGTACAACCTCGACAACAACATTAGATGCATCAACATGTACATGGAACTTCTTCGACCAATTAGGGAATTTTAATATAGGAGCTTCAACCAACTTTCTTTTGATTAATTGGAAAGACTTGTCACATTCATTAGTCCAATTGCATGGAACATCGATTTTTAATAATTCATTAATTAGGAAAGTCATATCGAAGTAATGTCAGATGAACTTCCTTTAGTATCCTTTATGCCCTAGAAATATTGTGATCCACTTTTGATTGACAAAGTGTTTTAAGTCAAGGATCAACTTAATTTTTTCCATATCAACTTTGATCCCATCTTAAGATACTACATTCCCCAACAATATTCTCATTGGAGTAGCAAAGATACATTTCTTAATGTTGAGAGACAATTGGATTTGTCTACATCTTTCTAGCATAAGTCTTAACCATTAGACATGATCTTTTAACAATTTATACATGGTCCAATTGTCAAAATAGATTGTTGTCATTTTGTAAATATATTCTTGAAATGCTTTGAATACTATTCTAGAAAAAATCGCAGGCGCATTTTCAAATTAAATGGCATTACTCTATATGCAAAAGATCCAAATTATGTAACAAATGTAGTTTTTTATTGGTCTTTTTTTGCAATGGTTACTTGGTTGTATCCCGAGAAACCATATATGAACAAGTAACATTCATGTCCTTCCACGTCATTTACAATCGCATTTGTGAATGGAGTAAAAAATTGACGAGTGCTAGTCAATTTATTCAGACCATGAAAATCAACACAAATTCTCAGTCTGGTTGGGTCATGATTTTTAGGTTGCATGACCATGGGACTTGCCCAATCTGATTTTTCAATAGGATAGACGATGCTGGAAAATAACACCCCTTCTATTTCTTTTTGCATGATGAACTTATATTTGTGAGCTAGTTTGTATGGTATCTTCTTTATCGGCTTGGCTCATAGAATGAGGTTAATTTTTATCTCCCCCATTTCTTTTACAAGTACATTCAGATCTTTATAGTTGTAGGCGAATACGTCTTGATAATATTTGAGTAAGTCGATAAATTCTGTCGCCTGTCTATCCAACCAATAACCATTGATTCAAGCTATTTTCGGTTGATTGTCCTTTGAAATATTAACTTTAGTTTTTATTTCTGCATCCATCCAGTCAGGGGCCTACGACTTGTCGAGCGTCTGGTCCCCAATTTTTATTTCCTAGTAAGTGGGTGGAAATTCTAGCTTGTCAAGTTTCTCACTTTCCTCCTTAGTGAATTTAAGTGTTGTTTTAACCTTTTTAATATTCTCTGAATGGTTCTTTTCCAACCAAATATTTGGACTAGAATATGGATATTCTCCATTTCCAAATGATTCGCTGTATTTTTATGTAATGAACATGATACATAATTACATGCAGAAGTCGACAAGGAGTTGACTATTGTTCCTTTTTTTCTTTCTATTTGGTAGTGTTGATGTGAGTAGCATCAAAAGGTCTTCTAGAATTGCTTGGTATCTTAGCATGTGGAATACATTATTTTCCTATTCTAGTGATTTATGTCTTATTTCCTAAGTTTAACTTATGGAAAGTACAATAATTAAAGTCAATTAATTATTGTGGACTATTGGGTTGTTTTCAGAGGATAAATATTTAATTATTTAAGTGACTTAGAAATAATCTCAGTTGTTGATCTTCAAGATGTTTCTAGAAGGAAGATTCAAAGCGGAGATTGGGGTTAAGAATTTGGACTCAATAAATATTATAAATGGAGGTTAGCGATGGAGGTGAAGATACAACGAAGAGTGTTGGAGAGGTAAATCCCCTCTACGGATAGAGGCGATCTCTACTAGCCCAAAAGGGGTCTAGCAACAATCAATCAATGCTACTCTGCAAGTTCCTAGTTGCAATTAACAAGTGGGAAATGGACACCTACTTGGATTCCAGCGCTATGTTTGACGAAGAGATGTCACTCTCGCTCCTTCGCTCCAGCCGATCACAATCCTCCACTATCCTCGTGGGCGGACACCTGCACAAGTAAAGAGAAGACAAACACAAGCGTAAAATCTACTAAAAGCAACTATACATCAGTCAGAAAGGATGTAATTCACATGAATCATTCATAAGACAAATGAGAATGGAACCATAACAGTAGTCATCTATATTTTATTAATCAGAAATAGAGTAAGGTACAACCAAAGTTTTGACGCTGAGTCCTTCTCTAGAGGGTCCAGCCAGCATGTCTCATCAGCATTCACCTTTGAAGGTAGATCTCCCAAGTCAAAGAGGTCTCTCTCTCACACAAGGGAACAAACTCATAACCTTCCTTAAACTCTATAGCAATCCTCACACACAACACACCAAATGCCTACAAAGAGCAGCACTAATGCACTATGAATTCCTCTATGTCAAAGTCTATATGTCCAAAACTAGCTGCTCATGGCAATGGTGGAGGCTTATATAGGAGAAGGAGGCTCCATGAATAGTGAAAGGATGAGCTTACCCCCAAGAAAAGTGGGTGACCAGTCGAACAGACAAGCCATAGAAAGGATGGCGACCTTTACAAAGCGAACAACTAGGTCTGGAGTCATCTGGAAGGCTGGCTGTTAGAACAAACTCGCCCAAACAGGATCAACGCGGGTGCAGAACTGGGCTGGCGCGCTGGCATCGCATCTCAATTACAGAAGAGGTCTGGTCAGCGCGATCTAATACAAGCGGAGGGTGCGCTGTTCATGAAATTCGACCAGCGCGGAAAATCCGTGTGCTTCCGCGCTGGCAGCATACCAGTTACACTGTCATCCGCGAGTCAGCGCGGTTATTTTAATAACAGTCGCGATGATCCAATAAACTTAGGCAAAGAGGGTTTTTTGGCCATTTCAGAGAGCATGGGCATGATGGATTGATTTCATGACACAGTAGGGAGACTGACAAGGAGACAGTGACATTTTACTGTATAACAGATGCCCCCTAAAGCATGAAGCCCGAGAGAGTGGGAGGGGTGAAATGCTTTACAAAACTGCTGGATTGGAACACCACCAGGAAGAACCTGCACGTAGATACAGCTGATATTTCGATTACATGTAGTCTAGGCATGGGCGCAGCCATCCAAAAGACATATGAAGAAGGTCTGTGGTATGGACGCAGCCACCCAGCTGAAGAGACCATGATGATAAGAGGTATGGTCACAGCCATCCTAAAAGACTCAGGTATGGGCGCAGCCATCCATCAATGAGTCATGTAATAATGATCCACAAAATCGCAACCTGGCCCACCATGGACTAGAACCAGGGTCTTGCGCTCCATCCAAACCCGAACAAAGTACAAGTCCAAACATGTGAATATAGGAGTCGAAGTCGAACATGCTTGAACATCGTCTGATTACCAGCCAATGATGAAAGCTGTTAACAGACGCGAGAGGGGCCACCAATAATGACGATGGTCCTCAAGGTACTATGGGTACAATCCACAGCGTGTGAATAAATGAGCTGGTGTCGAACACCCGTAGAGTCATCCGATCGGAGGCCAATGATGAAAACCTCGCGTCGAACATGAAGAACCTGCCATTGAGGCATGCAGGCTCCAAGGTACCGGAAGGGAGTCTCTAGGTCACTTTCCTGGATAATGAGCTGAAGTCGACAGGAAGTGATCTTGTCGAAGGTGGGCCATAATGTTTCCCACATCATTGACACGAGACAGAAAGAGACAATGTATTTTGTGTGAAATATCAGAGGGAGGTTATACTTGCAGAGGCTAACTTCTCTTGAACATATCGGCGGCACAATGACGGATTTGGCAGTATTTGAGGTCAAGTGATTAGAGGTCGTGACGACAGGACAATGAGCAGATGAATGGTCAAATAGGATAACCCAAACCCATGGAGGCAAATGTGAAACGAGATGAGATGTCCCCACCCAGACACGAATGAAAACAGTGCCATGTTCAAGAGCGACATACTGCCAATGACGACGATTATGATTCCTTTATTTCCCCCACCATTTTTGGCGAGTACCCCGGTTATTTTTAGATAACAAGCTTGACGGGGATAGAATATGCTTGAGGAGCGTCATTTCGACGGAGTCCGATGTCATTAAGTTTTAACAAGTCTGACAAAGGAAGAACTCGGCGTATTTTCATGTTTAGAGAGTTTGAAAAGACAGCGGAAAAGAAAACTCTAGGGGGGTGCCTTTTCGTAAAGTTGTGTCTCTCAAGCCCGAAAAAGTATAAAACGATGCTCGAAAGAACCGCCCGATCATTACGACCGAGGAGTACTTTTCGTAAATAGTAACTTTGATTCGAAAAAGTAAAAAAGCAGTCAGAAGCACGTCGTTTTAGAACCAATAACGAGTGCGAAACGACAAACACCCGACAATCTTTGTTGGTTTAAACGGTCGAAAAAGAGCTTTAAAAGCGACCGCCTCTCGTTCCTTTTAACGAGCTAAAAGGAGGCTTGGCTAGCTTTTCTCATTTTATGTCAGAAAAGAGCTTAAATATGACATTTTTGGGACCAAGTGTATATAAATCCACCGTGACTTCGCCGATTCCGAAGACCTGCACAAGAGAAACACCCGCGTAAACCCGTTCGATATGTCGAAAAACATAGTAAAACATGCATCAAGGCATAATATAACGACATCAAGACTAAATTCATGATAAAAGATGACAAAACCCACTTTTATAAAGTTAAATTAGAAATTTGTACCATAAATAGGGGGTGAAAAAATCATTTTTACCATTTTACCATCTGAGCTTTGGAGAACATTGTAGAACTACAAAGTTGACGGAGCGAATTCTTCATCATCCAGACGCTGTTCTTCCGACAGCTGACTCCAGGTAGGTCCTTCTCGCATTGTGCTCCATTTTGAATCCTTTTTTAAGCATTTTCACCGTAGGGTTTGGCCATTTGGCCAAATTTTTTGAGCGTAGGTGCGCTCTCGGTCAGCGCGGATTCACCCATTGGGTCCGCGCTGACCGATTTTACTAGCACACACCACTTTTCGGGTCAGCGTGGAAAAACTGTGTCCTTCCGCGTTGACCCAGAAAAAAATACACAGGGCCGCCATTTCCAGCGCGGCTGTTTTAGAAATAGTCGGGGTGGCGCCGCGAAGATTGATTTTTTAAAATTTAAATGGACAATCTTTAAATGATGGCAACCTAATGCTTTTGGGTGATCATGTAGGACATAATGGCCTTTGTATGGCAAGAGAGAGCCCATGATAATGAAGATGTGGCCGCTTTTTCCGATGCCGGATGCCGAAATGCAATGCGGGCATGAGGTTTGCTCAAATTCTTTCTCACTCCATGCTTGAGGGCTCAGCCAGACCTCCTAGAGCTCTTGATCAGAGCTTGGAACCCAGTGGATGGGAAATTTATGATCCGAGGTCGTGACATCCAGTTCGATTCCACGGATATCTATTTTTTGACTGGATTGTGACGCCGGGGTGTGATGCCCATCCTGGAGGGGCAGCGACCTAGCAGCGAGACGCTCGACTAACTCATGGCCCGAGTGTGCCCACAGGCGCACAAGACACAGAGTGGGAAACCAAGCATTCCATCAGTGGGTGCTGGTGACATGGTCCTTCGTACTATACTCTTTCTAGTGACGCGGGCAGCAGGCAGTCTGGCCAATCATGAGGCCTCAAAGGCCAACCTATTGCTAGCTCTCGAGTGTTTACAGCCAACAGTTTTCAACTGGGCAGCAGCTGTGACAACTAGCATGAAGAGACAATTGAGTAACTGCCGACGTGGAGAGTCGAAGCAGTTTGGCTACGGATCGCTCTTGCTTCCGCTCATGTTTGAGCGGGTGCCGGCCCTTCGGCTGCAGACCATGGTGGTAGATCCGCCTAACAGTCCACGGGAGACGAGGGCCACCAAATGGGCCCGGGTCATGCCACGTGGAGGTGGCGGTCGCTCAGTGTCTTGGGGCGTTTTCTTCCGAGAGTGGCTAGATTGCCAGGTTATCTTCGTCGAGGACTGGCCATACGCCGGCATCGACTTCCGTGGTGACCCTGACCTGCCACTGCCTGCGGGAGAGCAGTGGGATGATGGAGGTAACACACTTGATCTCTTTTTGATTTTTTATCTTTGGTAATGTTTTTGAATGTTTTCATGTACATGTCCTAATAAACACTATGATGTGCAGATGTGGGACCTACGAGACCCCTTGGCCTGGCCCCGGAGGCACAGAGAGATGGGCAAGGCACCGCCATCTTGGCCTTAGCTCCTCCACCAGGCGATATGACGGAGACTGTGGTGCACAACCTTGAGGGCTTACTGGCAGGAGTCCCGGATTACCAGGGGATCGAGGAGGTCCCCCTAGCTGCACAGATCCATACAGTGGGTGTAGAACCCAGGATGCACCGCCTTTTGAGGCGGGTGGCACGAGCGGTGGCATGCTACAGAGAGCATAACCTACCGTAGTAGATGCCTAGGTTTTATTTTCCACTGATGTTTTTTTTTGAGAGACATACGTCTCAGATGTACTGAGGATGTTGGTTTTATTCAGACATGTACACTTAGTTTTTGAGCGCCTTAGTGTGCCACACGATATATATATATATATCACATGGTGTTTTTATTGTATCTTATGCTTCTCATGTTTTGTTAATTTACATATTTCGCAAATGTCTGTCTAATACATAATTAGCCAATGCATCAGTTACTGCATTAAGTCTTCTTGGAATGTGATGATAAGTAATATAATCAAAATCTCTTTCCAATAACTTAACACGTAAATACAACCTTAATATGCGATGATCTCTGACGAAATATTGTCCATTGAGCTGGTGGACTACAAGCTGTGAATCTAAATTTACAACCAATGAGCGGATTCTGAGGTTAATCGCCTCGGCTAATAATTCAATTACAGCACTATATTCAGCTACATTGTTTGTTGTGCAACCTAGACACACACCTTGAATATCTACTAACTCACCATGAGGATCGTAGATCACCCATGCCGCAAATGACAGATTGCGAGTACTGCGGGAAGCACCATCAGTGAAACCAACGTAAGGTGATCTAGACATCTGTTCAGAAGCAAAAGACACAATAAGTGGCAATCACGCCGACACACTAAGAAAAGAATCAAATAAACACGCACACACACTAAACACACTGTAAAAAAGCATATGCATGTAAAAAATAAAGAGCTCGCACGACACTTATTTCAAGTCAAACCCTTTTCAGGGCTTCGCCTTATCGCACTGATGCATAGCTGGCCTAGATAATGTAAGCATCGCTCGGCCTGTTGAATAAAATGATCAACAACACTGATGATCTACCCATGCCCCCAGGCCGAGCGGGGTTTACAAGCTAGAGGATCAGTGCCCCCATGGGCGGAGGAATCGAGGGTTGCAACAGAGTGCGATGAAGGATCAGAGCGAGCCGAGACCAAAGCTAGTGAAGCAAGGTTCGGAGGTGGGAGGGAAAAAACACCCATAAGGGCGGGTTCTTTGAAGAGCCCAGCTCCCACACTTTCAAATGGAACTGAGGTATGCTCAACGAAGGGTACGTTTCCCTCAGAAGAGGAAGCGAAAAAAGAGAGTTGACCGATCGTGACAATTTTTCCTTGATGGGGGAAACGAATGACACGGAAGAGGGACGAAGCCACATCACACATAGCGTACGTCCAGCTCCGGCCTAGAAGGAGGTTATAGGTGAGATTCGCGTCTACAACCTCGACTTCTACTTCTACAGTCTTCCCTTCTAAGGTAATCGGTAGCCGTTGAAGGATACCATAAGGTCGAGATTCTCTCCCATCGAATGCTTCCAAGGTCGTTGGGGACTGACTCAACGTTGGAGACTCGATGGCTTTCCAACATGCAATAGACATAATGCAGGTTGATGCACCCTCATCAATGACTGTACGATGGATCGTTTTAGAATTGATGACGATTTGAATGAGGAAAGCTATCTGATGAGGCAGTCGGGGGACATAGCTCTCGAGGTCGAAGGTGATAAAATCCGAGTCCGCTGGGTCGATGCCACCGATCGCCGATAGCAGGGACTTCCTCTGGGGGGGCAGCTCTGAAGGACCTCTAAGGTGGACATGGCATACAGAGCCTGCGCTAAGTCCTCCACGATGTTATAGTGCTGGGTAGCACGAGCATTCGGGTTATAAGAAGACCTCCTGAGTACCCCTTTGGGAGGGGGTCAGATTGTCGTCTCAACACTCGGTCTCTCGATACGGAGAGGACCAGAGCTGGACGAAGGAGCACTTGAGGGGACCTCTGGCTCCTTCCCAGCGGACGATGGATACTCCTTAGCTCGAGTTTATACATGAATGGGAATAGTTCCATCCATGAAGACTTGGGAACCGAAGGGAGAAGATGAAGAAGGATCAGCAACCATCTGGGTTTGCTGAGAGGGAAAGGGTTCTTTCAGAACCACAGGGACCTCAGGAGCACCTTTCAACAAATGACTAACTTGGATGAAGAGAGCTTGGAAAAGGAGAAGGCTCATCTCCTAGATGTCTTTGTGAAAAATGGTTACAAGAGGCACTTAGGTCATAAGGCCTTCCTCAAGGCTAAGAAGGAGCAGTCAATCCGTAAGGATTCCAGTGATCGTGCCATGGGAGTCAACCTTCCGTATATCCAAGGGACCACGGATAGGATTGCGAGGATTCTAAGAAAGTTTGATATTCCCGCAAATTTTAGACCTCTTAATACTATCCGTAGCTCCCTTAGGTCTGTTAAAGATCCTATTGACCCCAAGGACATGAAAGGTGTCTATGTCATTCCGTGCTCTTGTGGGATTCCTTATATTGGTGAGACAGGTCGCTCTATCAATCAGAGGATTAGCGAACATTTGGCTGACTTGAGGCATGGTAGGACCAAATCCTTAGCCCTGGCTGAACATGCTGAGAAGACGATGCATCATGTGTGTATCGAAGATACTCAAGTCATTGCTAAAGTTGCTCAGTTTCACCATCACAATTTTAGGGAGGCCTTGGAAATTGAAAAAAGGCCTCATAATCTTAATAGGGATGATGGCTGGAAGATCAGCAGCTGCTGAATCCCAACCATGTCTTCCTAGCCTCCGCGGTCCTTACTGGGTAAGGCCTCAGTATTCTTGTTTCCTTCCCTTGGGGGTTGGTTCCCTTGGTGTGTTAAATTATTTTCCGATCCATCATCCTAATGATTTAATTTTATCCCCTCTCGTTTCCTTTTATTTTTAAAGATTTATCTTGGTTGGTTATCCTTCCATCAATATTGTTTTGTTTTTATCCTATCTTATTATTTGTTTAGTCGGGTGATTAAAGATTAGTTGAACTTTCCTTAAAATGTTAGGTATTTTATTTCTATTAGCCTAAAGAATTTTAATGACCTATGGCAGTTTAGAATTAATTAATAAAATTTGTACTGACGAAATAAAGTAATGAGTTGAATCATAATAAAAATTTAAAAAGTAAAATACTTCTAGTATCTAGCAATATAAATTTATATAATATTAAGTTTATATTTATCTAATAATAT